>SMGU01007596.1:0-16459 GCA_004348175.1 Puccinia novopanici
AAAAAAAAAAAAAAAAAGAAAAAACAAAAAAAAAAACAAAAACAAAAACAATGCAGGTTGATATTCTGAGTGCCCCTAATTTTTGGGTTGATATTCCCAAAGGATTATCAACCCTGGGAGGTAGTGTGGGCTCCTTGGTTCCCAAGAGATATGTTACTTAGTAAAGCTGTAAATATTCATCCAAGTTCTTCAGATTTCCATTATATGATGAATAAAGCAGAAAAATATGCCACAGAATGTGTAAAACAAGCAGTTGAATATAATAAAAACATATGGGATAAGACACATAAACAGCATAATTTCCAAGTAGGGGATCAAGTCCTCATATCTACTTTTAATTTTACCAATCTTTCTGGCCCTAAAAAATCAAGAGATTCATTTATAGGACCTTTTACTATAAAGAAATTACATAGTAAAAATGGAGTAGAAGTTATTCTGACGGGAGAATTAGAAAGAAAACATCCTCCATTTCCTGTCAGTCTAATTAAACTGTATGTAAATAGTGATAATGAAAAATTACCACTTAGAAAAAATATTGTCAAGGTAGTTATACCTCCTTTAGAAAAAGAACCAATAAAAATTAAGAAGATTATTCAGCACAGAAAAATCAGAAAAAAAAATGAAGATGTTAAACAATGCTTAGTAAGATATAGTGGTTCTAAAGAAGATGAATGGCTCACAGCTGATCAGATACCTGATTCAAGTAAAATATTGAGGCAATATAGAGCTGATAGAAGGTCATGATCTGAGAGAGCAGCCCTTTTTTAGGGGGAGGAAGTGTCAACCACAGAGGTAATATCAACATACCTGACATTCCCCAAGTAGTTACAATGAAATATTACATAATTAATATTGTTAATTTATGTAATAAGTTTTTAAAATATTAATATTCAATATTATATTACTTATACTATACTTTATTAGAACAAACACAGTACAATTAATATAATACACGTAACACAATGAGTAAATTACATGACAAGAACAGTACTGAAACCTTAATAAACTTTAACACCCTGATTATCAATTATTATAATAGGTTTTGCCTAGTTTTGTCTGACCTCAAAAGGTTCTGTTTAGTTTTGCCAAGTTTTGTTCTGTCTAAGCATATTTTGTCCTATTATTTTATATTTTATTTTACCTTATTCTATTATTATATTTAGCTGTAAAATATAACATAGAAATAACTTAACTTAAAAAATATGCACCTCAAATATGCTTATAAATATTATCATTGATAACAATTAATTATTTAAAGCATAAGCTCATCATTTGATCTGTATCCCATAATGAGGTGTCAACAGGAAGGTGTTAACAATTTTTTATCAATCTTATTCCCATCAAATGATGTACATTGTGCAATCCTGGCAAGGTCAGCATAAAAATAAGCTATAATTTTTTGTCTTGACGTGTTAGGATGTTGTGATGCAAGTACCATTACATAGGCAATAGGGATTGCTTTGATATCTGAAGCTCGTTGCCGGCCTTCCCCGACTGAAAGTAACCACTCAGATTATTGTTCCAGGCCCGCACCCACAGTATTGTGACAGATGTCAGGTTGTAATCGTAAGTTGCGGAATAAACAAAAGCATTCAATGAAGGGCCACAGATAGGATTTCTTCAAATATGCATCACCCTGGTCATAAATATTCCCATTTCTTTGACGGAAGTCTCCTGCAAAGAGCTCCAAAATTCCTCCAAACAGTTCCTGGTTATTACACAAATCTTGCAATGAACGGTCCACTGCCTCAACCGCTGTGGTACTCTTAAATGTTGAAAATTAAAAAATAATTTCTTTTATTCTTGTTCTATTTTCTTTCTCTCTTTTTTTCTCCTTTCTCATATTACAGGCCAGAAATCAGCATATCTTATTGGAGAAACGGACTCTACGGCTCAATTTACCCTATTGTCACCTTGGACAGCAACCTCTCAAACTCCTTGGATCAGAAGTTACACACCCTCCTTGGCCACCATCAGTACATATCACCAACAACCACTATCATTTACATATCACACTCCTTAAACAACCTTCAGTACATTACACAACCAACACAACAACATACTACATACACCATACACATACAGCAACATTTACATACAACAACAACCCTCTACACACAATTACATAGTCATGTAGACAAACATGCAGGCCTCATGAACTCTCATGCAGGTCTCATGCACTCTCATGCAGGGCTCATGCAGGCTCATGCAGATCCCATGCAGGCTGTCATGCAGACACATGTACCCTCTACCCCTATTTTGTTGATTTTGCTGAGCATCACTCACTTGATACAGGGGTCTGAGCTATTTTTGCTTTTTTTCCTCACTTTACACCCTCTTTTGTTGACAGGCTGTGCATGCACATGACCTGAAGACTTTTTTTTTTCCCCTCATTTTTGGTTGTTCCATTGTGTTCCATGGCATTTTCAGGCCAGCACAAATCCCTCAGTCTAGCATAAATCCCTCAACACTGTGTAGCTAGACCAGCCAAAATCCCTCATTCCTTTCTCACCTTGTAGCTAAATTCACTAACTCTTGTCTATATAAGGGGGCTCTCCTTCAGTTTTTCCTCCCTTCCTCCCCAGATCCTGGCATCAGACATACAATAGTACCTTATCCCCTATAACACTATCCATCTGGTCACTCTACAATATTATTAGTCACCCAGTATAGTAGTTTTACAAACACACAACCCTTACATCAGAAAAAATAAATCTTATTGCACCATATAACCCCTTTCATAAGGCCCTGGGTTCAAGTCCTGTCAAGACCTAGGTCTAACAGGTTCATGTGCCACTAGGCTATTTCCCCTTCAAAACTAAACCTCTTTCGCAAATCATATACTCCCATCACTAGGACCTGTGTTCAAACTCTGGTTGAAGCACTTGTTCCAACACCAATCACCACTCACCACTCATCATCACTGAAAGAAAAACTCGCTCAACTACCTGCAGTTGACATGCAGAAACTCCAAGTGAGCTTGTTGTGTTACTCAAACCTTTCTCCAAGGGTGATTCAACCAAGCTTTGATTCACAGTCACTGTGCATTCTGCACAGTGACTGTGCCAAAAAATCTACATATGCAAACAGGTGGAGTTTGGATAGCAGCTTGGCTGGAGCATGCTGCATGTTAACTGCAGGCAGTTGACTGAGTTTTTTTTGAAGTGCATCATCATCAATCATCACCATCAACACTAATCATCACTCATAACTCATAAAACCTCTTTATCACCACCAACCTCTGTTCAATTCCCCCTCTCACCAAGCATCTTTACAACACCCCCTTTCTCCTCTAAAACTCAACCCACTTCTTAACAACAGTAGTATCTTGATACACCCCCCTCCTATCACTTTATTAAACCTTCCAATCCAAGATTGGGGGGCTTTTTTAGTGTCTAGAATCACAGAAAGGCAGAGGTATTCTCATTCATCCCTTTCAACACTCAGCAAAAGGTCTTCATCAACACTTTTGAGCTTTACACCGCGTGTTTGTCAGCCTGCAAGTCAATGTCACAATACCTTTCACAAGTTATCATCACATTTACTACACAGACTGCACTTTTTATTACCCTTTCAATTTTTATCTTTTTATAAACATTTTTTCTCTTATGCTTATATAGAGTTATTCAGTTGTACATCTCTATAAAGCTTGTATCTTGTCCATTTCTATGTTCCCCAGAAATCCAAGAAGAGACGACTTTACCAAAACATTCCTCTTGTCCTTGAATTGAATCTCTTGGATCCAACTTCAAGGCTGCTTCTTCTAGTTATATTGTGCAGATCCCTGAACCAGCAGAAAGTTTGAAGATAACTGTTCTCTCGTTATATCTGCGAATCACTGAACCTGAAGGAGCCTCGGATCTCTCAAAACTTATCACTATCCCGTTTTAGGACTTCAGCTCCCCTCAAGGTAGCTCGATCTTACTGGATAGCTGACAGTGTTTGTGTTGCATTCCAATCTCATCCCAAATGATTAGGTCTACATCTATTAAATCTCAAGCTTTCTTGTCAGATGGAAGCCAGCCACAGGTGCTTTCTTGATCAACACGCAAAGGTATACCAAGCGCTGAATGTGCAGTTGTTCCATTCTGCAGTAACAGCGCAGCAATGCCCAACAATGAGACTGCTAATTGTTTGAATGAGTGGTGTTCACAATAAGCCAACAGCGCATTAAGGAGGAATGTCTTCCCTGAACTGCTAGGACCGTCCAGAAAAATAAGACGCTGAGAACCGCACTGCAAACTTTCAACTACTGAATCATAGAGTGCAGCCTGCTCCTGCATCAACAAGTCCCTAGTTGCCGGGTTATAAGGTGGTATTTTTGGGGATGTGGTATGATTGTCACCCTGATGCAGCTTGATTTGGTTGAAGTCAACATCTAAACCCGTTGTAAGACTCAAAAGGTGTTGTGAAACCCTTTTGCTGAATTGAGAAGGGGATGGATGAGTTGCAAGCTCTGCCCTTCTATGCTATCAGAAACCAAGATCACCAAGATTGCTTGGCAGTTTATTTAATGTGATAGGGATGGTCTGGTTTGAGATGGCTGTGGACCAAGTGAGATCTTATATATGGCAGTGAGTGAAGTTGTATGATGATGATGAGTGATGATGGATGATGGATGATGATGGATGATGGATGATGATGGATGATTATTGATGATGATGATGATGAGTGGTGGTGAGTGTTGGTGAAAAGTGTTAAGTGATGAGGAGTGATGAGTGATGAGGAATGACATTGGTGATGTGGGATGAGATGTATGATGTGGAATGAGTTGTGAGGTGAGGGAGCAAGTGCTTCAACCAGGGATTGAACACAGGTCCTGGTGATGGGGTAATATAGAGTGAGAGAAGGGGATTGGAGTTTATAGAAGGGTGAATAGCCTAGCTGGTAAGGGCTCAGGCTCTGAGACTAAAGTTGGGTGAAGGTAGTGGGTTCAAGCCCCAGTGAGGGAAATGTTTAATATAAAGGTTTGGTTGAATATAAGGGGTTGATGTTATATATAAGGGTAACTATGATTGTAAAACTATAATATTGAGGGGCTAATAATATAGAGTGACCAGAACAGATAGTGTTTATAGGGGATAAAGACTAGTAAGGGTATGTGTAATAGGCTGATA
This sequence comes from Puccinia novopanici, assembly GCA_004348175.1. Taxonomy (NCBI): domain Eukaryota; kingdom Fungi; phylum Basidiomycota; class Pucciniomycetes; order Pucciniales; family Pucciniaceae; genus Puccinia; species Puccinia novopanici. Next base: position 5,118 of record SMGU01007596.1, read on the forward strand.
CCAAAATCTGGTGAGGAAGGGGGAGATGACAAAAAAGTTACAGGCTTATACAGACAACAATGAGGGATTTCGGCTGGCCTGGTTGCACAGCATTGAGGGAATTTAGCCAAAATGAGGGATTTGTGCTGGCCTGGAAAAGCCATGGAACACACTAGTACAACCAAAACTGAACTAAAATGCACAGCCATCAGGTCATGTGTCTACACAGCCTGTCAGAAATTGGTGTCAGATAAGGAAAATACACTAAAATAGCTCCAATCAGGGATCAGGTGATGGATGCACAGCCACAAACAAAAAAGATAGGGGTAGAGGGTACATGTGTCTGCATGACAGCCTGCATGGGATCTGCATGAGCCTGCATGAGACCTGCATGACCATGTGATTGCGTGTATGGGTTGTTGATGTATGTAGTTGGATTGTTATATGTGATATGTTGTATTTAGTATGTTGTTGTGTTGGTTGTGTAATGTACTGAAGGTTGTGTAAGGGGTGTGATATGTAAATGATAGTGGTGCTTGGTGATATGTACTGATGGTGGCCAAGGAGGGTGTGTAACTTCTGATCCAAGGGGTTTGAGAGGTTGCTGTCCAAGGTGACCATAGGGTAAATTGAGCCGTAGAGTCCGTTTCCCCAATCAGATATGCTGATTTCTGGCCTGTAGTATGAGAAAAGATAGAAAAATAGAAAAATAAAAGAGAAAAAGAATAAAAGAAATAATTTTTTAATTTTCAACATTTAAGAGTACCAAACCGTCAAACCAACTGCTTCTAAGCTTGAAACCAGTTCTATCAACAGTCTGTGAATCAATTAAAGACAATAGTCCAATGTTTCATTGTCACTTGGGTTTTCCCAATGGTAGGTATGCTGAAGCTTATACCGGCAATTTTCTGATAAGTTGTCAAAGTGCTTGTTGAACAGCACCATTGGGTTTACTGGGTGACAGTGTATCAACATTAATACAAACATGTTATGAAGCCAATTTCCTGTCATGAAAACCAAGGCTTCTGGTAAAGCTCGGTCATAGTGTACGTTGGTTTGTAAAAGACCCATTTCATCTGCTGCAGAACAATACATAAGATGAATAACACCATTGACCATCCTGAGGTCCTCAAACAACGTGGGACCTCTACGGTGAAGAAGGATCAGCCATAGGAAGTATCTCTTGCCTTTGTTGATTCTAGCAAAAAAGATTCGGCCGATGGTAGTTTTTGAATTCTGCCTGGCAAGCCATACGCGCTTAGACGTAGACCAGGTAAAGTACTTGGGAACTTCCTGATACAAAGAATTTCTTGCCCAGAATCCACATCCAATATCATCCATAACGTTTAGCTGAAAGAATTTGGTTAAAGTTGTTCAGCCAGCCTTTCCACTCTTCACCTGGTCGAGAACACCGTCCTCACGGACAAAGAAAACCATTTTCTCATCCTTCAAATGCAGGTTCAATCTTGTTACAGCAGGTGAGCAGCCAGACATTGGGTACTGAAACAGCCGCCAGCAAGCTGGCAAAGAATGTGTAAGTTATGTTGAGGTTTCTCATTTCAGTTGCTAGTGTGCTTCCATCTGTCTCTCTCATTTCACACATCCGTGAAATCTTGTATCTCTCAGCTCTCTATATAGTCTGGGCCAGCAGCCAGGAAGGACTTCTCCTCATCCTTCCTCTCACTCACATCGTGCGCTGCTGTCCCAGGTCAGTCTCCTTTTCTTTCTTTCTCTCTCTCTCTCTTTTCTTTCTCACTCTCAGTCATATTGCAATGACATCATCCTTCCTCTCACTCACATCGTGCGCTGCTGTCCCAGTTCATTGCAACAGGTTATGAGACCCAGTTGTTGCTAAAAACAGTCACCCTCGCACGTCAAAATATAAGGCTCAGGTGGTCACATACCACTGAAGGATCAAATCGAAATGGCTGAGCAAGCTGCTCTGCCTGACAACCCCACGGATACACTCACCCCCAAAGTCACTGGAATCATCCAGTTGAAATCTCCGGGCTCCGAATCGAACTACCTCGACTGGAGCTTTGTGGTCTTACTCCACCTACGTTCGGTCAAACTTGACCACGTCCTCTCGGTTGTCAAACCCGAGGCTCGACCTGCAACTTGGACAAACGACAACACAGTCGTCTGTTCATTTATCTCCCGTATTGTTCATCACTCCAACCTACGCTTCATCCGTGCTCATGGTTCGGATGCTCAAAAAATGTGGTCCTCACTCAAGGAGGCCCACCAAGACTCCACCTTGGGTGGACGAATGTACTGGCTCAGGAAACTCGTCCTCACTCACATGACTGACGACGACATCGACTCCCATATCAACGAACTGGCCACGTACGCGGAGAAGCTCAACTCCTTGATCACTCCGGACAAACCCCTCACGACCGACGATATTCACGCTGCAGCGTTGATCATCTCTCTTCCGTCGGACTGGCTTAGCTGCGTATCTTCCCTAATGAATGAAGAGCATGTTTCGTCGTCCCGGATCGTCCTCTCCCTCAAAGCGGAATCCCTCCGTTGCAAGTCTTGCAAGGAAGAATCTGTCACAGTCTCCAAGGCGCGCATGACTTCTTCTGTCCGTCCGCCGTTCGATGAATCGCTATACTGCTTGTTCTGCAAACGCTCAGGTCACGACCTCACAGTGTGTGAGAATGCTGCACGTATTCTCAGAGAACACGACCAATCCTCCTGCACCGGCTCTGGTGGCGAGCGATCTACAAGCCGAGGAAACGTGGAGAAAGACCGCCGCCGTGATTCCTACAATCGCAACTCCTCGCGTTGTCCCCAGTACTCTCCCAGACCTACTCCGAAGGCCGGGAACACTACCGTTGTGGATATTGGGAGCGACTCGGATTATGGCTCCGAATTCTCCGAATGCGAAATTGCAGGCAACGCCAAGGCCCTTCAAGACGGGACCACCGTTTTCTCACATACCGGCAATGCCAACATCGACTCCGGGTGCTTGGTCAGCATGACCCCCTCCGCTGCGCTCCTCACCCGCCTTACCTTGGACTCGACCAAGGTGTGCCTGGCGGATCACTCTGTGGTCTTCGCAACCCACAAGGGCGTAGCCCGTCTTCCACTAGACTCCCCTAAAGAAATCAAGACGCTAGTGGTCCCGGACCTCCACGAACCGTTACTGTCGGTGGCGGGGATGTGTGATTCCAACATGGTCGTCGTGTTCACCAAGGGCTCATGTCTCATCTACGATTCTCCGTCATGCTTGGTCTCCGGTACCCCCATTGGCCGCGGCTACAGAAGAGGAAATCTGTACTACCTTCCTTCTGATGAGGTAAGATCTTGTGTGGCCACTCCAGAGTCAACCCCGCCTGTTGACAACTCACTCCTTGGTTATCACATTCGACTCTCACACGTAGGCCTGCGCCCTCTCAAGAAAATCCTCCAATTAGCAGGTATCACTCCGTCTTCGTCCAATGAGATCGAAGTCCAGCGTTGTCATGTGTGTGTGCAGGCCAAGATGCATCGTGTGTCGTTCAAATCACGCTCCCCCCATTGCTCCCCTCTTCCCGGCCAATTGATCCATTCTGATGTTGGCTCGTTCAAGACCCCTTCACGTGAAGGTTATAAATACTTTGTCACATTTATAGATGACTGTTCCAAGTTTCTATCAGTTTTTCCAATGAAATCCAAGTCACAAGTTTTTGCATGCTTCAAAATTTTCAAATCCTTCTTTGAGAAGTCCAGTTCCCACACTGTTTTGGCACTTCGCTCCGACAATGGAGGGGAGTACATGTCTACTGAGTTTTCCGCCTTTTTGCTGTCAGCCGGAATAAAACACAAACCTGGGCCACCCCATTCTCCCGAGCTCAACGGCGTCGCTGAACGAACCAACAGGACGCTGGGCAATCTCATCCGGTGTTCCCTTCTTACCTCCCGACTCCCTAAGACTTTTTGGGCGGACGCGCTGCGACACATCAGTTTCTCCATAAACTCAATCCCGTGCTCAACACCAAGGGGTTTCCTCAGTCCCAACTCCATTCTATTGCTACCCCAGGTCAAACTCGAGTCGCTTCACCCCTTTGGATGTCTTGTGTGGTACAAAGTCCCCGAGGCGTCTCGCAAGAAACTTGATCCTAAGGCGCGGGCTTCCATCCTCCTTTCCTACCTCTCAGACGGCAATGGCTATTGATTGCTCGACCTGCAAAACCGTTCCGTCATCAAATCTCGGGACGTGATATTCGACAATTCCTCTTTCCCTTACTCATCCCCTAGGGTCGAGCAAGAGACACCAGTGTATGTGGAATTGCCCTGGCCTTCCCAACCTCCCACCCCACACCCTTTTCCTTCTCCCTCTTCCCCTGTTCCGACTCCCCTTCCTCCTCTTGAAATTCCCCTTGCACCCAGAATGGACAGACGCCTTGCAGCTTCACTTCATGCACCGCGTAATCGTCTCAGAGACCGATCTTCCTCCAGCTCCGACAACAATTCCTCTGGCTCAGGAGGTATGATAACCCCCCCCGCCTGGACTGTCTCCCGTCTCCTCCGGTTCTCTTCCTCTTCCTGTATCCCCCCACTCCAAGCGTTCACTGTCCCCCCCCTCTCCCTCTCCTTCCTCGCGCCCGAAGTCCGCCTTATCCCCACAATCTTTGCCTTCCCCTTCCCCGTCTCCTGTTCCCTTGCCGACTCCTAACCCCTCTCCTTCCATTATTCCAGCTGTCTCTCCTCAATCTTCTCCTGACCCGCCTGCCGTTTCTGATTCTCCCCCTCCTCCTGCAATCCCCACCCATCAGCCATTGCCTCCCCCGGTCCGTCGTTCTGCCCATTCAAGAAAAGATCCAGACAGGTTCGGTAGCTGGTCCAAAGCCGCCTCGACCGATGAAGATGTTGACACTCCACGCGCGACGTGGCGCCAGTTGCTGAAGTCCCCCAACAAGGCGCGGTGGCTCAAGGCAGCTGACGAAGAGTTTTCCTCCCTACTTGGCATGGACACATGGCACCTGGTCCCTCGCCCTGCAAAACGTCGCATCATCAAGTCAAAATGGATCTTCAAGGTCAAACGCCGGCCAGATCATTCCATCCAGAAACTCAAAGCACGACTTGTGGCCATGGGCTACTCGCAAGTCCATGGTGTGGACTACCACGAAGTGTCCTCGCCGACACTCCTTCTTGAAACCCTCCGCTTAATCACCAGTCTTCTTGCAGCCAAGAGCTGGATGGGTCGGCAAGTCGATTTCAAGACTGCCTTCCTCAACGGCCACCTGGAAGAACCGATCTTTATGGAGCAAGCCCCAGGATTTGAGGACCCTGTCCACCCAGACTATGTATGTGAACTCAAGCGTTCTTTGTATGGGTTGAAACAATCTCCTCGACAATGGAATAGTGAACTTCACTCCGCTCTCCTATCTCTTGACCTTATTCAATCTCAATATGATCCAACTCTGTATTTCCGCCTTTGTGATTCGAAGCTGGTTGGGGCACTAACAGTTCATGTGGATGACCTGGCCATTGTAGGGGAACCCTCGTTCGTCACCCCGCTCATCTCTTCTCTCAGCGAGTGCTTCAGGGTTGGGGCCGATGAGGAACTCAACCACTTTCTCTCCCTCAACTTCAAACGTGATCTTGATAACAAGCTTGTTTTCTTGTCGCAAACTCACTACATTGAAGACATTGCCTCACGCTTCCCCGATGTTCCATCAGGCCGCGTATCAACTCCGACTGATTCATTCTTCAAAGACCTTGTCCATCGTAAACATGATTCCCCTAGCTCGCCTGGTCCATACTCTCAACTCATAGGATGCTTACTGTGGGTGTCTCAATGCACCCGCCCAGACATTGCCTACGCGGTCAACAAGCTGTCGCAGTTCCTCCGTGACCCTTCTGATGCCCACTGGTCGGCTGCTCTTCGAGTTCTTTCCTACCTGATCTCAACCAAAACCCTGAGTCTGCGCCTGGGAGGTCATCCATGTCTGAAAGGTTATGCTGATTCCGACTGGGCGGAAGACCGCGAAGACCGCCGTTCCACTTCGTCCTACGTCTACTGCCTGGGTTTGGGGGCCATCTTGTGGAAATCCCGGAAGCAACCTACAGTTTCCCTCTCAAGCACCGAGGCTGAATACAAGTCACTCAGCGACTCATGCAAAGAAGGCTTATGGCTGCGCAACATTCTGTGCGAGCTCCGTCTACGTCCTCATTCCGCCATCCCGCTTCACGTTGACAACGAAGGGGCTGAGGCCCTTGCAAACAACCCCGAACACCACTCTCGCATGAAGCACATTGACGCCTGATATCACTTCGTCAGGGAGTGCGTTCGGAACAAATCCATTTCAATCTTTCATGTCTCCACTCATGACATGTTGGCCGACATGTTAACCAAACCCTTGACCCATGTTCTTCTGGAAAAACACCGTCTCCTCCTTGGTGTCGTCTAAATTCCTTTTCCAGCCCTATTTCTTTTCTTTCTTTTTTTTTCTCCGTGTCTTTTTTTTTCTTTTCCTCTCTCTAGTTCTTCATGAAAGTTGTCAGCAAGGGGGGGTGTTGAGGTTTCTCATTTCAGTTGCTAGTGTGCTTCCATCTGTCTCTGTCATTTCACACATCCGTGACATCTTGTATCTCTCAGCTCTCTATATAGTCTGGGCCAGCAGCCAGGAAGGACTTCTCCTCATCCTTCCTCTCACTCACATCGTGCGCTGCTGTCCCAGGTCAGTCTCCTTTTCTTTCTTTCTCTCTCTCTCTCTTTTCTTTCTCACTCTCAGTCATATTGCAATGGACATCATCCTTCCTCTCACTCACATCGTGCGCTGCTGTCCCAGTTCATTGCAACAAGTTACAGTAAATAGTTATAGAAAGGGACACATACCTTCAGATGGTCCGATATAATGTCCATGGACATAGGTCCGGATTTCATTGGCCGCCTCAATGTTTAGGTTTGTCATATCTTCCCCTTTAAAAATGTATTTGTATAGGTACTTGACAGCTTTGAGGTTCACTGGTACTTCTACATTGATGTGGCATCGGAACCTTAGGCTGAGATATTTATTATAAGGCGCCACGTCACGGTTGGTGTATTGCCGTCCACCTTTTGTGAATACCCTTCCGTTATCAGGTCGCTTGTATGACGGGAATTCGTTTGACTGTATTGTTGTCACCATTTGGAATGGTTTGGGGAAATTATACTGACAGCGGTCGTTCACCCAGCATCGCCTTCCAGGACCGCAAGGCCCATGTAGCATTGTCGTTGTAACAATTCCGTGCAATTCTGGTTCTGTTGCTGGGTCCAGGATTTCAGCTGTAATGAGCCTATCGATCTGCTCAGGGGTAGTCGGTCTCGAACTCCGGTCCAAAATCAGGATGATGTGAGCATGTGGACTACCTCTTTTTTGGTATTCAATAGTATAGACGTAAGAAAACACCTTCCCGAGCCTTCCATTTCTGACCACATCACCCATCAATACCTGAAACTTGCAGTGAAATACTGTCGCAATGAGATTGGGCTGATCACTCGGAACTTGCCCCTTCCTCAGTTGAGAAGTGATTTTGATCCACTGTGGGTTAGCCGTGATCGTTATAAATAGAGACGGTGGCCCATATTTTCTCACCAGAGCCATAGCATCTTGGTAAAGCTGTACCATCGCTCGAGGGCCACCAATGAAGGTGGATGGCAATATAACTTTTTTGCCGGTTGGAGCATGTTCCCCGTCTGGAGCATGTTCCCCGTCAATTGATTCCGCTAGGCCCCAGGTCTACTCGCAAAGACACTTGATTTTGGCGAATGTACTTAAGTCGTTGACGCTCAACACAAACAAAGGCATCAACCACAAACTCCTGGTACAGGCGGCCCGCGCAAGTCATCACATTTGTTGTTCCATGGGTTTCCGCCAACAAAGATGCAAACCATTGCAGTTGTGTTACTGCAGATGAATTCATGCCGGTAGGAATCATCAGTGGTTGATCATGACACAGAAGTGTGATCACTCACTTTTGTCCCCGCAAAAAGAATAGTTTGGATGCCACTGTTGTTCTCCATGCGGGAAAAAAACAGGGTAACGTAAAGGAAAGTAGCCGGAATGCAAATCGGTGACATGCTCTGTCCCACCTCCAACGTTGTGTAACAGGATGTCCCGAGGCTGCAATTCAACAGATCCTTTTTCAATTACCATTGCTACCTCGTCTACCGTGGGTTTATTGTAAATAGTCGCCGCCAGCTTTCTGTCTTCTGACGTCTTTAACACCAACTGGGCATTTGGTAATGTCGAACAGATGGACGCTGCCATTTTATAGACCCGCGCATAAGGATTGTACGCCAGAAGGTAATCCTGCCACGCGCGCATTATGGTCGCCGAAACATTTGGACTGCAGTGAGCTAGGCGCATCCTCAGCTCTCCGTCCCCGCCATCTCCAACCACAAAAATCTGCGCAAAACGCGATGGTTTCCCGTCGTCCGGGAAAAGCGATCCAATGCGATGGTGAAGTTCACCCTGGACCCGAAAGCAGAACGGGCCATTTCCCTGGGCAACTTGTGTGTCCAGCTTTGCGCCAAGTGAGGTGAAAGATAGGGAGTTATTATATGATCGCACATGCTTCCTGAAAAGCTGTGCAGCTATGGCAGGTTTATGATACAGTCAGTACCGACAGCACTTTGTTCAACGCGCACCATATTTACCGTTTGAATTCCCAATCCACATTTCTCGAAGAAAATTATCCAACTCTTCTGTTTTTGGATGCTTGAAAGGGATGGCTACAGTCCCTTTTTGACAACAGGTTGAGTAATTCGCACTCGCTTTAAGGAAATCGACTAAAGAACGCTCCCATTTCCAATGGACAGCACCACAGGACCGACAGTAGTCATCCCTATCCCCGTCCCATTCTTCTAAAATTTACAGAAATGCAGACCAGAGGGCTTCTTCTGTGTTTCCGGAATTGCTCTTGACCACAGCGGAGGTGAAACCATCTCTACAGATGCAGACCTTGTGAGTTTATATTCAAGATAGACAAAAAAGCTGCATACCTTGTGACCTGGATGTCGGTTGGCATTTTTGGTTTTGGGGCGCGCCGCAAGGTGACAAATGGCTAGAATTTATCTTGCAAATTTCGCTAGTTAGCTAACCAACTGAAAGGGTTGTGAGCCCAGAGATGAAAGTTCAATTATAAGTTCAATTGAATGTCAAATCGTGTGGGAGTGGCGTACCCTTATAGGTCACAACCGCATACGCCGGAAGCAGTTGGTAACACCTCACCAACCATAAGAACATTGAGTCTTGAGAGGACCGCTCCTTTTTTGTAGCACGCATTGGGCAGTGAACGCGAGATGTTCCTTTCTTGGTTACGCTCTACCAAGCACATATGTTGGTTGCAGTTAACAGGTGCAGCTTGTGCTTTAGCCAATCAGCCTGAATAGAGCTACAGCCTGCATGCACTTGTAAAATGCAATAATAAAGATAACTATCAAACTTGTAACAGGTCACTGTCATCGGGTTTCAGCCGCAAGAAGCGCCCACCCCAGTTGTACTTGCAAGTTATTTTTGTTGTGGATAGACCTTTCGTTATAGGTTTTATGATAAAGTACATTGTCAGCATGTTATTTTCCCCTCTACAGGTAGTCGATTACTTACTCCATTCGTGGCTGTGGAACCGGAAATGGGAAGAATCATACGGGACTGTCCGGATACGAAGGGCGAAATCGTGTCTGGTTGCAAAATGTGGGTACGGAGCAGGAATCAGCTGGCTTGCTTTGGAAGTCAACACTCTGGTCCCTCTAGAATCACATTCAAGCAGCCGATCCAATTAAAGACACATCACGTTTTGGTAATGTTCAAAACAACAGCACTTTGGTACAGCGTTAGGAGAATGCATTCTTCCACCAAAATGCCAGACCAGCCCATAAATGCTGGAAACACAACGCAGCCCAAAATCATCATGAGTCAAGCGATTCAGGCACTGAAGTTTCCTGACGCCTGATGGATGTATGGTGGGACACAGGTGGCGTAAAATTTTGGGACCAAGACGCTACGCAGGGCACATCACTTCTGCTTTGTGAGTCCCTAAACCAGTCGCTGCTGTAGGCATGACAGAGTCAGTCTCTAGACTACCGCGTATGGCAATCAACGTTTCCTCACAAAAATGAATTAAACAAAAGGGTTTTTACGGTTTATAGATCGACAGCCCACAAAATACAAAAACAGAGACGGGAGAGTAAATTACAAAAGATCACAGATAACATCAGTGGCACAATGAAACACGATGGTTACTCTATTCTACGGGGACACATCAGGCTGAACTTTTGCCCTTGATACGCTTGCGAGCATCAGCCAAAATATCCCCATTAGTCCGTTTTTTAGCAAAAGTGCTTTGGAAAGCGGTGGGAGGTTCAAGCACTTCGCCGTCTTCAGCATCTGGCGTGCTGGCAAAGGGTGGAGGGTCATTGGGTCCGCCTTCTCGATTCGCTGAGGGCAGATTTGCTGATGTTCTGGGCAAAGAAGTGCCTTCATCTGTAGTTGCTAACTTTCTACCAGTGGCCCTGTTCGCTTTGATTGAGGTTGGAATTGTATTGTGGTGAAATAGATCAGCTTCCGCGAAGATGACCACACAAGCAAAAGATGGATATAAGTAAGCGACGTACAGAGGTTTCGAGCATCCGAGTGATGGGACCGGAGGTTGCGGCTGTCCTCCATTGACCATGCTTGCAGACTGGTGACCTGATGCTACCGCAACACTGTTAACCTAACCACCAATCCATGTTGCAAAATGGGCATCATTTATACACAGCCTTGTCAATATATCACCAGGTACATACTGAAACCACCCATGTGTATTTGGCGTCATCCCAATCAACGATTGAGCCTGTGAGCATCAATTCTCGCCCCAGTTGAAATAGGCCGAAGGATTTTGACAACAGCCCTTTCTTGAGGACAATGTAAGTAATGTCAAAATCGACCTGGTTCCCCGCCTGTTGCAAACGTTAGTAACAAATCCTAAGACAATGTAATCATTTCTACATACCTCGCTAGACCAGTCGGTATGCCTAATGGTGCAGGATAGCATCGGTGTGCCAGTATCTCCAAACGTTGATTCCTCCCGGCCGATTACAATGCCAAAGCCAGTAATTATGACTTGATTGGCCAATTCAGCCGCAAAGTGTTCAGTTGTACGAAATGCATAAGGCTGCCCAGGTGTGAAGTAAGCAGTGAACTCTTCGTCACTCGTATTTTTTAGCAACCTGACCGATGCTGAATAGGTATTACCGGCGGCAAGTGCGTTGTCCATCGACGTATTTGCAGTCAGTCTTATCGCAACATCTCGGGGGTTGTCACCAGCTAGGCCCTTGATTGCGATAGCGGCAGTGTAATTGAAATTCCCATACCGGGATCCAGATGGTATGTGTCAACTGCAGAGAT
>SMGU01007598.1:0-12974 GCA_004348175.1 Puccinia novopanici
GCTAAATTTCAGGGTACAAATGCAAGAAATTCACTATTCAAATGAACATGAGTTGGTTTCCATTGCTATAATTCTCTCTGTTAAATTTCCAATTTGTCTGTCTGTTAATAATGCTTTGGGGAGGTCATGTCTGTGTTGCTGGCTTCTGGGAATGAACAGCCCAACAATGAAACCATGCATAAAGGTTCTGAATCCCTTCACCCATCTTGCCAAAGTGCTTCTGAATACCCAAATGTTCTAACTGGTCAAAACCACCCCAAAATTGTGGTAGGACTGTGCCTAACTCCGATGTTGGAGCCAAATGGGGAAGAAACTCCAGTGTAGATGCACAGTACCACAAGATACAAGAACAACAGGTTAACTTAATAATAAAAAAATAAAAAATCATCATTGAGTTGGTCCACCTTTGCGTCAATAACAGCTTTCAGACTTATTATTTATTATTTATTATTTTATTATTTTATTATTTTATTATTTTATTTTTATTATTTTATTATTTATATTTTTTATTATTTTTATTTATTATTTATATTTTATTTTATTTTTATTATTTTATTATTTATATTTATTATTTTATTATTTATTATTTTATTATTTTATTATTTATTATTTTTATTATTATATTTCATTTATTTTGTTATTTTGTTATTTTATTATTTTAATTATATTATTATTTTATTATTATTATTTTATTATTATTATTTCATAAATTTATTTCATTATTATTATTTTTAATTATGTTCATTTTATTCATTTTTTTATTTTATTTTTTATAATCATTCTCTGTGGGTCTTTCTCTCCACCTTGGTTTTTTCTTATTTTTCATGTCAATATTGAAGTTTTTTTCTCTATTTTTAAGAATACATAACATTTTTTTTCAACTTGAACTTAGATGATTACATTGTGTAGCTTGCTAGCTTCCCAATGATAATTTCAACTGTTGAATTTCAAAAGGAATTTCTTGACAAATAAAAATAATGTGCTCTGAACTCTTGTCCGGGCACTGTACATTAGGGGGTATCAAATATAGCAAATCCACAATTAGAAACCAGTCAATTTTAAAAAAATATTTCTTCATTAATGGGTCCTAGAGCTTATTGTTGAGTAAAAAACATGTTTTAAAAAATGGTGGATTTTTCAAACCAGTCAATTAAATAATGTAGATTTGGTCATATTTGATACCCCATTATCACATATCTGGCTTATTATGAACTCTTAACCAGTGCATGGTTTTCACTGGTCAACAGCAGAACAAAAACTCTTTCTCACAACTTGCTCTTCTTACATTGTGCACAGTAGCTTCCTAGGTATCCTATTTCAGTTCAGGTCAAATCAGGAAATATTGTCCCTGTAGAAAAGTAGAGAAATGTATTTTTTGAAAGATGTCAGCTGGCAAGCTCAAACCAGTTACCCCTAGACTGGCCACCTTGTTTGTGCTACACCAGCTGCATCTTTTATTACTCTTACACTCATTTTTATCTTCACTTTCACTTTCTTTATTATTAGCATCTCTTATATATGCTTATATCTAGTCAACTGTTGTAGATAGCATATATATGTTTACTCCTCAAACTCTATTGCTCCCTAGATTTTCAGAAGAGACAATAATAAACCATCTTTTTCATTATACCATTCCTCTTGAGCTTGAAGATATATCTACACATCACTAATTCAAGCTAGCTCGACTCCTCTCACATCAACATATCACTTCTAGAATCTCGAGCCTGAAATCTCAAAACTTATCAGCGGTTGGCATAAACACCTTGACCGGATTCGACCCTCCCTACGACTTAGAGCCACTGGTCAATACCAGTAAATTTCTATCAAGCGGGCTCTCATCCACCTCGGAGTAACCACCTCTGACAAAAGAATATTGGGGCCAGCATATAGCCTTTTTTACTGGGCCATCTATTACAATAGCAGATCTTGAGCATATATCACAAGTCAGGCCTGGCCAAAGCCTCTGCTGATTTGCGTGAGTGGCCTTTTCCGGGTCACCAAATTGTCAACAGGATGCACGTTCCTCTCAGATTGTCAGCCACAGAGGTAATATCAGCATACCTGACATTACCCAAGTAGCTACAATCCTTAATTATATTAGTTATAATTTATTATTGTCTTTATTTCATATTTATTTAGTCTTATTATATTAGAAATAATACAGTAATATTATTTGTAGTATAATATATATTATACCAATATTGTACATATAGCCTTTTATTAATATATACTTGTTTTACTCAATTAATATGTATTAATGAGTTATAAAACAATGACTGTTATACCTTGTGATTACATATATTTTATTATATTAATTTTTATAATTATTACTTGTAATATATAACAATAATGGTATCACTTGAAACATAGTACAAACCTCTGTATATGTAAAAGAATTAAATGTTTAATAATTATTATTGTATACATTATACCATCAATACATAATGTTAACAGCTAACAGAAGCATTAATATTATGTATTATTAACTGATGTATAGTCATAATAATTAATGTAACATATATATACATAATATGAGGTCTAATAGCCTCTGAGAGCGCTCAAGTTATGTGTTATTAAATTAAAAGCGATTCCAATAATTATTGTGGCACTTGTACACATGATTCAAGGAGTTAAGAGCTCCAGGATGCACTCAAATTATGTATTATTAATTTAAAAGTGCCCCAATAATTATGGTAGCACTTGTACACATGACTCATGGAGTTAAAAGCTCCAGGGAAACTCAGACCATGTGGTAGCTCTCAATGGTACCCAATAGGGTTACTGCTGATGCACCACATGCTCTCATGGACTTAAAAGTTCCAGGTTTTAGTTCAAGGAGTTAACAACTCCAGAGCTATACTTCAAGGAATTAAGAGCTCCAGAGCCATATGGTAGACCACATGATCTATTTTAAGCTCAATGAAGCTCATTTGTCAGCCTTAGACACCAGGGCTGTTTCTGTTGCACTTGCATGCAAGTGCTTTCACTTCATTTTCTGAATAACCTGTTGGTAACTTGTGTGACGTTGGTGTGAAGTACATTACAAGTCAGGTTGAACTCAAGATCAAGTTGCTTGTAACTTGTGTTGATGTCAAGCTCAACAATCAACCTGATGTGTTACTCAAGTCAAGCTGTCATCATCCTCTACTCATGAATAACTTAGATCTTCATTCCACCTGACAAACAATCGGCTATATTTTTGCCTCCTCCAATTTTTATTTAAATCAGATTTCAAGTCTCAAAATATTGTTTAGGATCATAAGTAAAATGATGTGATTCATGCTGAAGTCTTTATGTGTTTTATTGAAATGATCATGGCTCATATCATCTTGGTCACCATTTTATGACCTTGATATTCTTTTTTGATGTTTTGATCACATTGAGAATGTGGATGAAAGCCTTGCTAGTGAGCCTTATTCAATTCATAATCCAAGTTTGTTAGAGCTGTGACAACAGTCATCCACCAGACACCATTCAGCATTAAAAGGCTCAATCACTCCTGAAAAATGCAATAAAAGTAGCTTAAAAAAACACACACCCTTCCAATGACAAAATTTGTTAGCAAACCAAACCTTTGCACATGGTTCAATCACCTTATTCATCTTTTAAGCTTGGCTCTGAACTAACCTGACGGTAAAATTGATGATATCAATTCACAGGTAAGGCTGAAAAAAAAGACAAAATTTGGTTTTGGTGAGTCAGTGTCCAGTTGATCTCTCAACACCCACCCACACCCACACACACAAAACTTGGAAGGCAACCAAATGGCCTCTGTGATTCAATCATCTCCTTCTCCTCCTCCAAAGATGAACCAATCCTGCTTCTAATCTCCCCCAAGCTTGTATTCAAATCTTTCAAGTCTATTGTGTTGAGTTTTTTCCTTTTCTTTTGCTGAAACAACAGAGCAGAAGCCCTCAGCCTGCAGCTGGCATCTTGTCACCATAACGTACGGCCGTACGTTATGGTGACATGGAAGAATCACAGCCCTCAGCAACACAGGTGTCACAGCACCACAAAATGCTTTACATAATCAACCTTATTTTTACTCTTGGCTGTTCCTCAAAGCACTGTGATTGCATCATGAACAAGGGCTTCCTTTATCTTGGTGAAGGGTTGGATGTGATTTTGACATGACATGAAGCCAAGTTGTAACCAAGTTACCAAAGATTTGTAGGTGACTTGCGGAGCATATCAACTGAACTTGGGAACAAGTTCACCAAAAATCAGGGAAAACTTGTGCATGACTTACAAACAACACATAACAGGTATCAGCTCAGTTTATGACTGAGTTAAGAGAAAGCACTTGCACGCAAGTGCCAAGGAAACAGCCCTGGTGAGAGATAGCAAGCCTGTCCAAAAGGCTTCAATTGTAAATAAATAAGTTCATTTCTTCATCAGTTTTTCTCTTGGATAAGAGTTTTTTATTATCAAATATATTTCATATGATTGAATACACTCTTTCATTATATTATCCTCATTTTTCTACCCATGTACAACTCATAAGGTGTAATATAGTTGTGATGAATGCCTGAAATAATCAAGGTTGAAAATAGAATGATTTTCTAGCTCAAATTGAATATATTCAATTTAACTCTAATCCCACCGGTGGATAATCAGAGCTCAGTGAAATTTTCAACCTCAGGCCGGACACCAACCAGAACCAGAACAGATCACTCACCAGGAATCCAGAGGTCCCTTCCTGCTAATTCATTTTCCCACTGCACCCAGTGTCATCAGCACTTATCAGTAAGTCACCTCTTCTGCTAATCTTTCTCTTTCTGTTTCACTCTCTCCTCTTTGGGTGGTTCTGAACCACTGCTGCTACTTATCTGCTTCTTTTCCCTCTTCTTCATCATTCATCTTGTCTTTCTGTGGTTTTTATCATCAAACAAACCACATATGTTTCCAGTTAAAGAGCCTTGGGTCAACTCCCTCAAAAACCTTGGACCTGGTCTTGATTCCATCATACCAGTGAACCTTCTGTTGAGTCATCCAGAAGAGACCCTCTGTTGAGTCATCCAGAGGAGGCTAGTATTTCACAGCTTTCTCCAGTCCTCACTTGAGTTGATCTGTTGAGTCTTCATTACCACTCCTGTCCTCAGCTTCATCAGCTTAGAGATAAATCAGTAGAGTTATAAAAATAACTTCTTCTTTTATTTTACCTTGTTATTTAATTTGTATCTCTTCTTAAGAAATACAAATTCTATAACAAACCATTTGTGTCCTGCTGTCACTCTAGAGACACAGGCTCACATCATAAGAGTTATGGAAAAGCTCCCTGCTCCCCAGTGGTCCACCATATCTCCTCTGAGAGCTTCCAAGGCCCTTCTGAGAATAATTAAGCCATTGGTTTCTCTTGGAATTTCCCCCCAGAGTCAACCAGCAGAGCAACTAATCATTATCAGTTGTCAGACTCCATACCATCTTGAATTATATTGACCTACTGCCCAATTTGTTAGCCAATATAATTATTATCCTTAACAAGGATACCATCAGGTAAGTATTGATAATTACCTCTGCACCACCATTCCCTGTCTGATATCAGCAAGAAGAATCCATTCTGGATTTCCCTCCCTTTTATAAGGTTGAGAAGTAAAGCTTTACAGTGAACACTGAAGCGTCTTAATTACCCCTTTCCCTCATAGACTTACCAATCCAAACCAAACCTTTGCACACACTCATAGCACAACCAAGTGCTTGTAACACCTGGTTAGTAGCATAGAGGCTGACACAGATCTATGTGGTTGGTGGGAATAATGAGTTCAAGGAACAAGACTTTGTTGAAATGCCAAAGGTACCATTGTTCAGAACATTATCCTCGATTCCAAATTTTTTAAACCAAAACAATGCATTTGAAATTTTTAAAGATCTATTGCAACCAAGCCCTCCAAAATTCAGTCAACTCATTTTTCTTATGAAGCAATTATCAACCTGGGCTGAATCCAAAGATTTAAAACTGACCCACTGTTGCCAATATTGCAATGACTATAGATGGCTTCAACCTGGATTTTATAGGCCCTAGAGATGGGGTTTTTGCATTTTAAAGATTGGTGACCATTGAGTTCCTCAAGCACATTGTTAAATTGAGTGTGGTCAGGGGGAGTGGATTTGTCATCATTATCAAAATCAAATCTGTAGCAATCAAAGAGTCAGCTGTTTCCAGAAAAGGTTTTTTTGCTGGGATGCTTACTGAACTTCTCAGTGAGATGGGAAAGGGATTCAGAACCTTTAGGCATGGTTGGGGTGTTGAGTTGTTCATTCCCAGAATCCAGAAACACTGAGATGGCCTAACCAAAAGCATTATTAACAGGCAGACAAAAGGTTCTGCACATTGACAGATTTTTCTGGGATATTCAAGGAACCTGTCTTGCTGAAGGTGCCAACCTGTGGATCAAGGGGAACCTTTATTGTGTGAGTTGTGATGTGGTGCACATCTTGGTAAGTAAATATTGCTATGGCATGGTCCAAATGTTGCTCATGTTGTTGTCCATTCCAGTGCAACCAAATAATTCCTCAGAAAATAAACCCACTCTGTCAGTGAACATGGTAGTTCTCCTGATTATGTTGGGTTCTAACCTCTGACTTTACCTATCTGGGTATCTTATCTTCTCCAACAATTTTTTTGTGTATTGTGATATTGCATGTAATAATTCTTCTGCCACTTTCAATGATTGTATTCTGTTTCTGAACCTTGGAATTTTACCTAATACTGCAGTGTAGCCGCGTTTTCCCTAGTATATGTATATATGTTTCATGTAATACTAGCCCCAACACCAAATAAAATTGGGAGAATTCTAGAGGTGCCACAAATTCTCTTTTACCTCATTCTCAGGTTGATTGCATGTAAAAAACTGAAGAATGAGGTGTACATGTATTTTGTGCCAAATTACAACTTTTCCAAATAAGTGGTGCAAATAACTTCTGAATGATCAGTGCTCCCAAGGGCCTAAAATTTTTAAGAAGTGATCATTAATATGGCCCCTTAAAGAAATCCCACAAAATTGGTGGACTCACAAAATTCACACAATTAATCATAGAGGTGTACACTTGTTTGAGCCAAATTACTATTCCAAAATATTTGGTACATATAACTTCCCACTTCACTGATCATCATCAACCCTTCTGAACAATTCCCATATCTTGCATGTCAATTTTTCTGCATTAAACTTAAACTATATCTATTATGATAGACAATCTGCCACGAAATCTTGGTGCTTTTGCTTTCTGCAGGCATAGCATGGCAGAATTTTTACCTCTCTCATTCCTCTCCTCATTCCAGCAAAAGGGTCTCACAGCACCTTCTGAATATTACAGCAGGACTTGTAGAAGTTTAAAATTCAATGCAGACCAATTTTCTTTCCCTGCTGTATCCCCTTCTTTATATCTGTATTTTATTTATGCTGTGCTCACCAAAAATGAAACATTTGAATCTTTTTTTCACCTGAATCTTGTTTCCAACCAATGTGGTTGAGGGTATCCAATTTCTCACACAAGAAAAAAAATGCATGTGTACATCAACCACTTCTGTCACTGAGGCTCACCATTAAGTTGAGTGCATCCTATTTAATCTGGTTGAACCAAACCATATTGTGATACTTCTTTTAAGTACTTTATATGCATATTAAATCAGTTGACATTGACCTACATTAGATAAGTTGTTTTGTACCAGATCAACTATGATGCACTCAAATCAGTCAGGTTTTCTGGAAGTGCCATGGACAGGTGCCACAACAGCTCCCATGGTGACAAATGGCATTGGCACCTTGCAAGAAGATAATTTGTGATGAGACTCAGTGTAACTCTATCAGAATTGCATTGGACCTTTCATGTTGAATTACTCACACTGTGGCTTCTGCTTCAGGATATATAGTGAGGCAACAATTGTAAAGTTTGTTCTGACTGTGTTGGAGTTCAAGATACCTGCCTGTCCTTTTTGTGCTTCTGTCTCTCTTAACACTTTCTATCTACTTTAAAACTATTTACTAGAAGCTTTGACACTGAATCTTGTGCTCTCAACAATACCTTTACTTCTCCATTCTGCACCTAATTATCAAAGCGCATTGATTACTTTTTTTCCTCTCAACATATAATTGTCATAAAACTATGAGATTCGAGTCGACGGAACAATATCAAGTTACCGGCACCGCTCATGGTAAGATTGCATTTATTAATACGAACAATACATGCAGCTCCCACCTCCAACATAACCCTCTGTAGAGCTGCTGCTGCTAGTCCGGGAGGGTCTAAGGAGTCAGCGCAGCTACTCTTAGGTAACTGCTAGTTTCAATACATTGGGGAGATAAAATACGCGTAACTGCTAGTTTCAACACATTGGGGAGATAAAATACCCGAGCTAATGCCAATGCTTGACCCCCTCGCCTATGCCTTATGTCGGGTTTTTGCTGGTTGGAAATTTTTTACAATAATCCTGCCACACATTCTCCGTAATATTTGTGTATCCTTTTCAACGGCCCGCACTTGGCGCCAACGGGCAAGAATACATCTTAGATTTGGGTTCGATCGTCAAGTGATCAATATTTTACGTCTAGGTTCTCCATATGCACCTAAAAAACTAATTTAATGGGGGCGCTGGGGGCGCATAGACGCATGATAAGTAAATGATCCTCGTTTGTGCATGAACCAGCCTATCTGATTTTGCGGGCAGCGATACTCACCGCTGCTGAGAGTTCATACCTCTGCGCCAGTTACGGTCACAGGGGGCTGGGGATGAAAGCACATGCATGTTTCTTTGACTCTTGACTCAGCCTCAGATTAAAACCAGTTGCAGATTGCAATTGTCTAACTTTCCGCCCGCGTAATTCGCAGAGCTGGGTGCCCATTTGTGGCGCGGGAGGTTTTGATTTCATGCCTTCATGGGCAGCCTCACTATCGGCTCCGCTCAGGTGGTTGCGTCATACTACGGCTGGACGACCCCGCGGTCCACCATCGATCTTGGCCGCCATAGGGTCTCATCGATGCGAGCTGAAACTAAATTGCAACAGCCAATGTTTATAATTTGAAAAGGTTTTCGGCTGCGAACCGATGGGTACGGGGCTCATTTGGGTACTGGCATTTGTTTATACCGAGTTCGTTGTTTGTTTCATGTCTCGTAGGCCCCACACAGGCTGGAGTGACCAGCGCGATCATTGACAATCGATTGCCCAGACATTTCGTACAGCTGCTGCAACACCGCAGCAGCTATGCTTCGAGAGACACCACGTTTCAATGAGCAGTTACCCCACAAACACATTACGCAATGGCCAGGGGTCTGGGTAAAGTGATGGGTATGAACTCCACACTTGTGTTTGCCTGTATCGTTTAAGACTTGCTTGGCTCATGTCGCGTTTGGGATTGAAGAGCCGAACTCTTCCGTTGAATCTACTTGCCAAAATCTGGCGAGCAGCCATGCCGAAGGCGCATGTATCGTATAATTGTGACAGGTACGGAGCAATGAGATGAGATCATGTGATGGCTGTTTCATCTAGGAATTGTACATGGGCGTAGGCCGACGTTCCACCAAATCCATTTAAAAGACCAAGGGGTACCCCCTGCACACGGAAGAGACTTCCTCCTACAATAGTGTTTCCTTCTACCCAACCCATCCGTCTTACTACTCGCACCCGGTCCCTAAAAAAACAAACCTAAGTAACATTCTAGGAAAAAAGCCGCCACTATGCCCGCGGTAATGGCCGGTCCGGTCTCTTTCGCCCCGCCGAAGGGCAAATCCAGCAAAATGGCTATCATCATAGCCGGATTCGCTGCCTTTGGTGGCTTTCTGTAAGTAACAGCGACATCTGCTCGCAGTCAAATGCACACCGGAACTGACTCATATTATTTGGCTTCCAGCTATGGATACGATACTGGGTAGGCATCTATTTCGCAAGACTTGATTTCCCTTGAATGACCCAGATCGGGATTTACCACTAAACCTTGAATCTTTTGCGCCACACTTCAGCTACATTGCCGGAGTCAAAGGTAAATTCACGTTACTCCCCTCCCTCAAAAGGAAAACTGCCTCCAGTTCATGTACCAATGACTTTTCTCTTGCCAGCCATGCCGTTTTGGTTACGCTCTGCTGGACAGCTCGGATCAGATGGCAAATATCATATTACCACCAGTCAAGACTCTCTCGTAAGCTTCTCATAATTCTGAATTGTGATTATGTAGCCAGAATTAAAACTCACCAATTATATTTTGCAGGTTACTAGTATTCTTTCGGTCGGAGTAGGTTGAGGCATTGCATCTATCTTTTATCTCGCCGTGTTATATCTCTCTGACAAAACCGGCATGTGGGGAATTACAACAGACATTTGTTGGTGCACTTTTAGCTTACCCCATCGGAGATAGGTTTGGGCGGAGAGTAGGTATCATGATTGCATGTGCCATTTTCTCCATCGGTGTTGCCCTGCAAACCGCATCAACCACCATTCCTATATTTGTCGTGGGGAGGGTATTCGCCGGCTTGGGAGTCGGAGTTGCATCTTGCCTGGTCCCCATGTACCAATCCGAATGTGCACCGTTGAGTAACACGTCCTACTGATGATGGAAACTGGATAAACAAACCGCTCATTCAGATTGGCCCTCTCTCTCATATTTTATTTTCCAGAAAATGGATTCGCGGGGGTGTGGTTGCATGCTACGTACGCTGGTCTTTCCTTGGGGTGCTAAGTTTCAAGTTGCATGCTAATAAACATTGAAACGCCATGATTTTCTTTCCAGCAATGGGCCATCACCATCGGACTACTAGTGGCCTCAGTGTACATACTACATTTCGTTCCCGCTTTATCTTGTCTGACAGTCCCGACTGACGAGCTTCCCAACTCAGGACGGTTAATGCGACGAAAGATTTCGATAGCGCCAACAGCTACCGGATCCCCATTGGCATCCAGGTGAGCTCCTCGATACCTTGAGCTATCCAATATTCACGACACTGGATTAATTATCTGAATTGGAAATCAGTTCGTATGGGCGGCAATCCTCTGCATTGGTTTGGCCATATTACCGGAATCGCCACGGTACTTACTCTTGAAGGGAAACGAAGATGAAGCCTGGAAATCCCTCAGCAAGCTGTACAGTGCTCCATATGATGACCCAGACGTGCAGGCGGAATTCTCAGAAATTACAGCGAGCTTGGTTAAAGAGAGATCTTTCGGAAAAACCTCCTTACTCGACTGTTTCAAGACAGATAAAAGAAAGAACCTCCAAAGGACTTTGACAGGATTGGGGTTAGTGCTATCAACAAGCCACGGTCCCGATCGCAAAAGCTGACATTTCAATCTGTAATCCACACAGCGTCCAAGGCTGGCAACAAGCGGTAGGTCTCTCAGAAACATCCGCCCAATCCACAAAATGCCCTTGGGGCTGACACTTTCCTCTTTTTTTATCTCTCTGTCAAACCAACAGTCCGGTATCAATTTGTATGTCTCATAGATTCCAAAGCCCCACTTACTCAGACGAAAGAGAGACTAACAGCAGTTGGCATTGACGGGGTTCAACTTCAAGCTTCTTCGTAAGACCCCTTATGACTCCAATATGTCAATGATCACACTGACAAACACATGATGGAAAAAAAATTATACAGTATTATGGCACAACATTTTTCTCCAATGCTGGGATCAAGGAACCCTTCTTGGTGACAGTCGCGACGAATGTAGTAAGTCTCCTCTCCGATCAAAAATAAGCGTGGCCATTCTGGAGAAAACAGCAACCAACCAAACTGATCAATGGCTTGATGTAGGTCAACGTGGTCGCCACGATTCCAGGGATTTGGGCGGTAGACAAGGTTGGCCGCAGAACGATGCTGATTTGTGGAGCGGCCATGATGTTTGCTTGCGAGGTGAGTAACTCCTCAAAACTGTTTATCCGGACTCACCACAACAAGCAGTCAGTCCTAACTCCTCCTGCGGGGCCCAATCCATTGATGCGTGTTAATTACAAGCTCATCGTGGCCTGCGTTGGGACTTTCACTGCGGCGGACAACCTAGCCTCCCAGAAAGTGCTGGTAGCTTTCTCCTGCATTTTCATCGGAATCTTTGCCGCTACATGGGGTGAGCAAGGCTTTTCCACTTTGCGCACTTTCCTTTGGTAATCAATAACTGACCCTGTGCCGCGTAATACTGTCCAGGTCCTATCCCTTGGGTCGTGACTAGGTTTGTTTGACAATCTTGATGCATCAGCGAGAAACATGACTAATTGGCATTTTTGCAATCCCAGCGAGATCTACCCGCTTGCTACTCGAGGCAAGCAGATGGCCATGTCCACCGCGTCCAACTGGGGAGTGTGCGTCCCAGTTTTCCCTCATGAAGTAACAACTACGATGCTGACATTGTTTTTCCTCTCTGCCAGCAATTTCTTGATCGGATTCATCACCCCATACTTGGTTGACACAGGTGCTGGCCAAGCTGGCCTGGGAGTGAAAGTATTCTGGCTTTGGGCGGCATTATGCTTTTCAGCTTTGTTGTTTTCATTCTTCTTGTGCGTATCTTTGCATCCACTCACTCCAGAAGGTTTTTCCCAGTCGTGATTTATTCTGATGTTCTATCGTGCCACTCTTTTTTTTTTGCAAATGCAGGATCCCCGAGACCAAGGGACTTTCACTGGAGCAGGTCGATCTCCTTTACACCAACTCCACTGTTCTCAAGAGCAATTCCTACAGGCTCCAACTCATTGCGAACAACCTTCACGAGGGCATGACGCCTGCCGAAAAAGCCTACCAAGAGAAATTGGAACATATTTAACTTACCTTTCCTTCCACCAGCTTGATGTGATAACTTCTTTCCTTGTTCCCCATCACCTTGTTCGTGAATTGAACCCATGGCCTCTCAGTTATCTTGAAAAGTTGTAGGGTCCGTCATCGCAACACATTTCTTCTTCTTTTGTATTCTTCTTTTTTCTTTTCTTCTTTGTTGTTTGTTGTTAACTCAAGAATTTATCTTCTTTCTTGTTTATGTAGTCTGCTTCTGAACTTCTCAAAA
>SMGU01007599.1:0-38121 GCA_004348175.1 Puccinia novopanici
CTCCTCCTCGGCACTGAGTGTTTTCTGTCATATGAGATGTGAACCCAAGGTTAATATTGATTAATAGTACGAGTGAGGGTAAGAGACGACGACTTACTTGTGAACAGTGGCCATGAGCCTTGTGGTATTTGAGGCCGTTTGGCTGTTTGTAGGCCTTTTCGCAACCGGGGACGGTACACTTGAAAGGTTTCCCACGACTTGACTCCCAATCGCGTTGATCGTGCCCGAGCCTTCGCTTGGTGCCCTGATCGGGACGACTGCGGATTTCGAGGTTCCGATCGCTGCTGGTGGTGGAGCTTGAGCCATCTTGATCGGTATCGATCATCATGAGGAATTGGTGGGTAGGATCGGCTGATGAGTTCCTGCTGGGGTGTTGTGGCTGTGATTGGCCATCCAGCAGTGAGGGTGGGATCCCGAAGCCGTCCTCCATCTTGGACCATGGATTTGTGGGACTCTTGCGTCGAGAGTTACTTGTGGATTGCTCGCGCGAGTTCGAGATGGCCGACCAGTTATGATGAACGTTGTTATTGCTATCAGCGGGAGATATACTGCGGTTGAATCCATCGGTCATAGAAGGGTTTGTTGATCCAGATTCGGTTCCGCTCCATTCATCTTCATCTTCAAAGACGACCAGATCGGGTCTGTTGTTGCTGCTGTTGTTGTTATTGTTGTTACTGTTGTTGTTGCTGTTGCTGTTATTGTGAGTTTGAGAGTCGTTGTTGGAGGCAACAGTTTGAGTTGGACTCTGATGGCAGTGTGCTTGTTCATAATGTTCTAGGAGGTCATGCAGGTCATCGAGGGGAATGGAGCAGCAAACAAAGTTTTTGCAAAAGGTGGATTCCATGCGTGCCAGGGATGAGGTCCCGAAGGAGCTGGGAGAGGTGAAGGAGCCAGGATGGAAGCTGGATGAGGGCTGCTGGAAGAAGTAGGAATTGAAGTGAGCGGGTGAGCACCAGGAGCCCTGCTGGTGTTGTTGGTGTTGTTGTTGATGGTGGTGTTCCAACAAAGGTTCGTTATTGAACATGATTTCTAATTTTGTATTGGTGTTTATATAATTCTAACTACTTAATAATAATAATTAATAATGGAAAAATGGAAAAATGGGAGGGGAAGGGGCGATTAAGCGGCGGATGAGTTGTGCAAGTGGATGGGTGTGTGTTTGTGTGTGCGGAAGGAGGAAGAGAGTTGATTGGCAAAAGCGGTTTCTATACAAAGGCAGGCGGCACGCACACACACACACTCTCTCTCTCACTTACAAAAAGGGGAGAAAAAAAAAAAAAGAAGGAAGGGAGACTGCGGGGAAATGGGATCTCTCGGTGTTGGTTGTGTGGGTTTTAAGGGAGGGAGGGAAGAGAGGGAGAGTGTTGAGATTGATTTTATATGGATTTAAGACGGGTAGCGAGTGTGTGGGTTGTTTTGTCTTGTTGGCTGCAGTGGTTGTATTGATTTATATGTATATATACAGCGCGTGACAAATGGGCCTGTACGGTGTTGGGTGTGTTTGGTACAGATCCCGGATTGAGGGAATTCTCAAGTGTATGTGTAATGGTGGATGGCTGAAGAGGCTCGATGGTGCTGATATGGGTCAACAGGGGGAGAGAAGGCTTGATTGATTGACAAGGTTGGGTGTGAGGTCGGTCGGGAGATGGAGAGAGGGTGATGAAGTTGAGATAGGAGGGTGATGAGAGAAGAAAAGATCAGTTGAAGCGAGAGGACGGAAGAACGAGAGAGAAGCTCGACCGAGTGACATACACTTTTTATTTTTTTTGAGCTTCTGCTTAATCTGCCGGCGAGATACAAAATGTAAAAGTGACAGCGGAGAGAACGAGGGAAGTGTCACTGTTGTTTTGGGTTGGAGGAGTACCAAAATTCCACCCCCACCGGTGATAAATGCAAGGCAGATGATCAGTTTCTGAATGGAGGGAGAGGGAGGAAGAGGAAAGAGAGAGGCTTACAAAACTCCGCAGAGAATATGACAACAGCGCAGAGACAAGGAGGAATGGCCAGGGCAGGGTGTAGGCTGTATGCGGACTAGGCTACTTGAGGAATGGGGGTTGACTCTGACTTCTCTTCGGATCTGACGACGAGACACTCTCTCTCTTCAGAGATAAAATAGTTGAGACTGAGGATTTCAGAGTGGGATATACAACTGCGCAGGTGAGGTTCCCCTTGAGGATTGGTGTGTTATAGTGGGGGAAGGAGAGAGGAAGAGACTCGCTGACGGAGAGCAAGTATTTATTTCATGCGGAAAACAGAAAAGAAAAACGAGGTGGTTTGTTTGTTTCAACAACTAGTTTTTTTTGTTAAGGGAAAAAAAGAAGAGTGGTAATCAGCATATTTATTTATTTTTACAAATGCATAGACTGCATACACGCAGAGAGAGCGAGAGAGAGAGAGAGAGAAAGAGAGAGAGAGATTGATAGAGTAGCGAGAGCAGGATGTGCATGGCAGGGGAGAGAAGTTGGGCTTACGACATGACAGACGGCGCGATCGGAAAGAGTTGAAATCTCACCAAGCGCTTGCTAAGCCAGCCAAGTATAAGTAGTAGTAGCACACGCACCACTCGATAAACAGGGAGAATGGGAGAGTTGATCTCATTCACACCAGCGCAGCAAGCATCATACCATTTTGTAGCAGCAGTGCCATCTATTACACATATTATTTATCGTGATGACACCGGAATGACGGCGGTGGGTCCCCGCCCGACCTCCGGCTTGTCCCGGGGCCCGAGAGGGCCACGCTCTGATGAAGAAGGGTGTAAAAATACATAACATGCTTGTACAGAATATGTACACCGCCGTTGCTGCTGTCACTATCAACCAAAAAAATATTTCAATATGTGTAAAAAAAAAAAAAAAAGGCAAGCGAGATCTCTCTCTTTTTTATAATTCATTGATGGGCCGATGGCGGGTGCACATGACGACATATGCTCAGTGAGGGGTGTGGTGTTGTGAATGGGCCCAGGATATCGGGACGACGGCAGCCCACGTTCCGATCCCAGCACTACATATGTATAGCTTGCAGCCACACACGCCCATCATGATCAGCTCGATATCGTAGAGGCTGTCCATCTCTCGACTAAGGAAGATATCCTTCCTTCGACTCTCTTGCCAATCGCTGTTGTGGATGGATGGACACTCTACAGGATATGTGTGCGCTGTCGATCAACGGTTTCTGAGTCATCAAACGACGCACCGCCATCCGAACATCTACCGAGAGTACAAGGCGAGAGTGGTGCAGGGAATGAAGAAGACTCGGGGGCAAAAGCGAGAGAGTGTAATGAAGCCAAGCGGGGCGGGTGCCGCGCAGCCATTCGGAGCGGGCCGGTGGCGAGAAGTATGGCCGCGATGGGTGGGGGGACGCCGGAGGCGGGCGCGGGGAGAGCGGGCGTCTGGGTGGCCAGCGCGAGCCGCACGGCCGGGTCCCGGTCAGCGGCGCCAAGGGGCAGAAGCACACCAAGGCTGGTGCTGATCCCATCCCGAGCCTCTCTCTGCATCATAATGAATAATGAATCCGCAGTCGACACACAGCCTGTCGGTCCATCCCAACACACCCCAAGACGCCCAGGCAAAAGCGTCCCGCGGTCCCCCCCGGCCCCCGGCCCCCGTCCCCTTCACGCACAAGTTATACTATAAGTACCCAAAAGAAGCCGCAGGAGCAATCCCGCCAAGCGTCCTTCCACACACACACACAAACACACACACGCACTGGCCGTGGCCGGCGACCAGATGCGCGCGCATCCCCGCCCTCAAAAACACCGGGACGGGGGCGATGATCGTCGGCCGGATAGTCTTCTTCGCTTGTGCCGGGCCGCCCCCGATGTTGCTATACACCGTCTCCGCGAGCCGCATGGCTCGCCGACACGGACTTTTGTCCCCCTCCTCCCGTCCTTAAATCGACTTCTTGTGTGGACACACACACCATCAGGGCGTTCTTGCATTGTGTCTTGCTTCGTACACGGAAACAACGATATACATGGATACAGGGGGAAAAGGATACACGGTTGCGCACTGGTCGCACTTGAGTGGGGTGACTTTTTTTTGGGGGGGACAAGAAGGAACGGACGGACACGGACAGTTCATTTTACAAGAAACACATGCATGAGGACGCAGTCTGAGAAAGAAAGACAAGAAAGAAGAAAAATAGGGGAGGGGAGGGGAGAGATGTGTGTGTGTGGAGGAAGGGGGGGCTAGAACGGCCGCCTGAGCCGGGCGAACGAGCTGGACGAACAACGGGGACGAATGAGCGGCTGGAGGAGTTGTTAAAGGAAGGAAGGGACGTACGCTTTGCGGAGGGAGGCGGAAGCGGCGACGGAGGCGCGGTTGGTGGAGGTGGGTTTGTGGGGGCGAGGCGGGGGGGCGGCCTAGATAATCTCAGCGCAGAGTGAGCCGACAAAGAACGTGTGAAGGGGAGAAAGACAGACTGACATGCTTCTTGAACAGGCCAGGAAGCGTGTGAGAGGAGGACTTGAGGGCGTGGTATCGGTGCCCCGCGGCTTGCAGCCAGTGCGCCGATGCCACCCGTTTCTGTGCGGCAGACAAGGGGGGCAAGAGCGGTCATGAGAGCGACGGACGAGGGGAGGGAAGAGAACGGGGAGGAAGGGCTTACGAGGCAGTGGGCGAGCGGACGGGCGCGCGGGGCGTTGGGGCGGGGCGGAAGGTCGATGCGGGCATGGATGGGGCCGACGGTGGGGGCCTGCTGCTGATGCTGCTCGTGGGTCAACTCGAGCGTGATGGAGGCCTCGCTGTCTTGCGAGTAGATGCTGGACAGGGACGAGTGGGAGGCGGCGAAGGGCGAGCGCAGGAGGGGGAGCGGGAGGAGGAAGTGGTCAGGGGCCAACGAAGGCGCCGGCGTGGCGGGCCGCATGACGCCGGGTAGCTGCGGATAGACGTGGTGCGGAGGCTTCAATCCCTCCGCCTCGCCGGCCTGCTCCTGCGGGGAGACACTCATCCTCGCTCTCGGCAGACTGGTCCGGCCCTGCTTGTCGTCCGACGACCTCCTGGCCGTGTAGTTGAGCACGGATGGCAGCCCCAGACTGCGCCGCCTCTCCCCATCCGGCGCCGTCCGCGGCCGACGGTTCATCGTCAGCATCTGGCGGAACGAGGCGATGCTACTGGGCCGAGCCGGCGCGGGAGATGGAGGGGCAGAAGGGTGCGATAGAATACTGCTCGGCCTGCCGGCAGTCGAAGAGGTGTTGGGAAGGCTGTCGAAGGTGCGGTGCGAGCATACGCTGTGGCGTGGGCTGCTACTGTTCTCATCAGAGACGTCCTGCTCGAGTCGCTCCTCCATCTCTGCGCCCTCCGAATCCGTGTCGATCGCAGCCAATGGGGCGTGGGTGTCGGCGTCCCTGAGCCACCACTTGCAGCCGGAGAGGGTGGAGATGTGGGAGAGTCGGTGGGGGTGGAGGAGAAGACGACTGGCGGGGCGCTTGGGAGTGCGTTCCCCGCTCATGACGCGCACCTCGACGAGCGTGTTGCTGCTGGCCTTCCCGTACCAGAAAGAAGACTCCTGCACTGGCTGGCCTTGCAGGTCGAATCGAGCGCCGGCTTTCGGGAACGAGGGGGTGTGATCTTGCGAGAGCCGCTTCAGTTGGTAGTGCGTCTTCGCCCCCCGCGGCTTCGTCCTCGTCGTCGTCGTCGCGCTCTGCACACTCGCCCGGCGCCCAAGCCGCACCGAAAACGAGGGCGGCGGCGGGGGAAGACGCTCGGAGGATAAAGAACAGACGGAAGACGGCCTCCCCATATTATCAATCAAACAATTATTATCAGCCAAAGTCTTCTATCTAGTCTGGGAGGTTCACGGGGACAGCGCAAGAAGGGGATCCCTTTTTAAGCATGTATCCCGCCGGGTGCGCTGTGGGGCTGGGGGAGGAGTAGAAGATGCCCATGATGTCGATGGTGAGCATGTTGATGTGGGTTGTGGATGGAAATGGAAATGGAACTCGTTTGTTGAGGGAGGTTATACGCAAATGAGGCCGCATTCGGTCTCACCCGACGCCGCCAATCCCGCCGTTGTTGTCCACCTCCATCCCTCCTCAACAGCCGCTCTCTTCAGCGTGCACTCCTTTCAGCCATCTCTTCAGAGACGACTCGGCTTGGCTTGATCTACGTATCGTTATTTGTCTTTCATGGCGACCCTTGGAATCTTGTATGTAACTCTCTCTCCTTTGCTGTGTCTTATCTTTCATCCCAGCCTCCTCATCCGGCCTTCTTTGCAACCTGAAAGACCAGAAATGTTTGGTTGCGTATAACTACAAACCCTTTGGTCTCGACTGTCTGTGAGCTCCTGAAGTGTCCCTGCAGAGAGAATGCTGCTCGACCCACAACTATAGTCATTTGACCATTTGGTCGCGAACCAGAATACAATAATAATATGTAAAATTATACACGAGTGCAACGGCCATTAAGATGTCCGGCGCACGAGAGAGACGCACATTATCGAATGAGACACCGAAAGGAAGAGGTTATCAGCGACACACACCGGCGTCGTGCAGCTATTCCTTCTTTTTTGTTCTGGGTTGCGCAGACATCGAGGACCAATGAAAGAGGACTGGTTGTCCCCGCTGCAAAATTGACGACGTGAGGCCATTATTATTGAAAAAGAACTACCCGCATGTTGTCAAGAAGCGGTCCCCCTCGTAACAGGCGCTTTTTCCATGCTGGTATAAAGCGAAAGATCAACGCTGGCTCGTCGTCGCGCATCCTCTCTTCTTCCTGCCGTCCATACGTTATCCCCCCATATATCATCTTAGATTTCCTTCGCAAAAGAAAAAACGCAAGAGAAAGAATCGGAACATGTTGACAGTGAACGTGAAGAGGGATTCGGCGACGAGCCGGGCGCGACTGTTTCTGGTGCCGCTGAGTGTGCTGTGGGTGGTGTTGGCGAGCACAAGCGGGGGCGTGCGGGGCGAGGAAGCGGCAGGGGTGAGTGCAATGGTGCGGGTGTTGTGGCAGATGAGTTGAGGGCGCTTAAGATATGGGAACATGTTAGCAGGACCCGGCTCCATCATCGTCGTCGGCGTCGTTGTCGGGCGACCAGGCCGGCGCCAGGACCAGCGTCTTGCCCACGGGACAAGCGCCGCCGTCTGCGGCTGGAACCCTCGCCGACTCCGGCTCCAGACCGGCCGCTGCTCCTGCCGTAAGAGAGCCTCTTCCTCCGTGCCTCCTCCTGCCTTCACTTCCTGCTGACCCTCACTACGTCATCGCAGGATTCCTCCGCCGCCCTGACGGGCAGCACTAGCCTCAACTCCACCGGCTTCTTCGGCTCGCCCTCGGTATCTCCATCCGCTTCTTATCTTCCATTCTCTCCTCCATCTTACACTCATCCCTATCGTACATCCCTTTCTCTTAGCTGCTCGACGCCACCGGCAGGAAAATCGTCTTTCCCATCACCGTAAGGGCTCCTTCTTTGCTATGCCTACTCGGGGTTTGATGGCTCATCTCTCATTCTCTGATGACCATGGTCGTGCGCACAGGACTCTAACGGCCGGGTGCTGTTCCAAAACGTGAGCAGGAGTTTCTTACTGTGCAGCGTGAGGTTGAAGCAGTGTAGTATTGTATTGACATGATGGATCTCAATTAGGCGACGGAGTTGCCGATGCAGTCGAGCACTTCTTCGAGGCCAGGCAACTTCACTTTTCCGGTAAGTCCCTCCCCCCGCCCGTCACACGCAACGCAAGACGAGTTGATTGAGAGGAAGTGTTGTAGTCATCGAAGGCTCCAGGCGACCCGCCCAAGAAGGGCGCCAAGCCGAACGCCGCCAGTCTCCTGCTTGTCGACACCCGCTCCGCCTCTGCTTGGCTCTCCGTCGGCGCCGTCCTCATCTCCTTGTTCGCTTAATCTCTCCCTCTCTCTCCCGCACCGCCGCTCTCAAGCCCTCTCTCCTCCTGTCCTGTATTGTATCTCCTCTTCTCTTTCCAACTCAATCCACCATCCTCTGTAGTTCTATAATGTCTGTAGTTCTATAATGTAGTTGTCCCGGTCCAGTTTAGGAACAAATTAATAAAAACCAGGGACCGATCATATGTCCAAGCTTGAGCTTCCTTGTTTTTTTGTAATATATAAGCGCGCGCACACAGAGTTGCTAAGTACCCTCGGCAAAATTCAAAACGCAGAAGAACCGACTTGACCATCCAAATCGACAAAATTACCTAAACCCGATATGTTCGGCAGCAAAGCAGATCAGCACGGCAGGTTCTGGAGCACGGCGGGGCCCTGGATAGTGGTAGTGGTGTTGATGAATGTGAGCATTTTGCTGACGCGGCTAGTGGGGAAGCAGGAAGGGGTAGGGAAAGAGTGGTGGGTCAGGGGATGGAGGAGTGGGGAAGGTAGTAGTAGTAGTCGGAGTGTGGAGGGGCTAGCGGCGGGGTTGCCGGGGTTCAGCTCGATCCGGGTGGTGTCGCTAGGCTCGCGTCGGGACCGTCGGGCGCACATGGAAGGTCTGGCGGCCTTCCTGCGGCTGCCGAACCTGCACTTCTCCGACGCCGTGCCCTACTCGGACCCGCGCGTCCACCAGATCGTCCAGCATGTCGGCAACAACACCAAGGCCGACAACCACCGCGCCGAGCGAGGCCACGTCGCGTGTCGCTTGTCTCACCAAAAAGCCCTCCTGGCCGCCGACGCCGCCGACGACCTCGTCACCCTCATCCTCGAAGGTCCGTCTCTTCTCTCTCTCCCTCTCTTTCCCTTGCTCGTCCTCATGTGGCTTAAACTCTTCTGACTCCGCTTAACAGACGACGTCGATATCGAGGCCGCCTTCTCCTACCTCGCCGGTACCATCCTCAGGGACGTCCCCAACGACTGGGACTTGATCTTCTTTGGCCACACCGACTTCAGCGACGAGGCGCGACACGGCCGGGCGGGCTCGACGGGCAATTTTTACATCTACAAGTCCGTGGAGCCCCAAGGTTAGACAAGCGCCGGACATCATGACTCAAAGAGAGAGAGTCACGAAGCTGATGAGAAAACATGATGGGGTGGTGGTGGTGGTGGGTGGAATGAGCAGGAGGACACGGCTATGCGGTGTCGCGGAAGGGGCGGAAGCTGGTGCTAGATCTGCTCGAGAACCGGCGGCCCGGGGTGTACGAGACGGACTGGGGCCAGCCAATCGACGAGATCTTCATGTATCTGGCGCGTCTCCATCGCGCCCAGCTCTACTCCATCATCCCCGACCTCATCGTCCAACTGCCCCTCTTCCCTTCCGACATCCAAAATACTACCGCCGGCTTCGACGACGGCTTGCACGCTAAAACTTTGCTCGACTCCGCTCGAAATCGTATCCGCTCCACTCCTGCTCCCTCTATCTCCCACAATCCCTCCCGCCCCTCTCTTCTCCCTTAGCTCCGTTCTTCTCTTGTATATCCTCCCGCGGTTGTTCTTGTCTTCTTGTTAGGTTTCTGGTCAAACCTTCAACTGTCTCTCTCTCTCTCTCTCTCTCACATCGAATAAAAAAATGAGACCACTTCATCGACTGGGGTTTCCTTTTCCTTGCATTATGTGTCTGTGTAATTATTATGGAATAGATCAGGTTCACAAGGATGTGTGAGGTTCCTCGTCCCGTCAATGACGCCTCAGGTCGGCGCAGAACGAGAGGGCATGTGTGTGCTGCAGCGACATCTGCGCCAACGAGCTGCTGCCGGGCGCCGAGTGAGTCCAGACAGGATTCCTCCACACAGACCTTTGACGTGTGACTTGCCAGCGCGATCATTCCAATGCATCAAGCATTAAGAAGCAGTAGTCATCGTGTTCATGTCAGAGGCCGAAGTAGAGCCCGAGGTGAGCCTGATGGTGTGAGCTTATTACTTATATAATCATACATCAAAAAAAAACGAGGAAAGGATGAAAGGTGCGCGATGAAGAAAAAAAGTCGAGCGGACGACCACTCTGGTCAGCAGGGAGTCGAGCGGCGTTGCATGGGGAAGATCTATTCGGGCCGCAGGTCGCCGCGCTTCGGTTCTGCGTAAGCGAGACGACGAGAGATGCGGGCATGGGAAGGGGGGGTCAGTTTGTGTTGCTGTTGATGATTTTGGAGGGGAGGGGGGGGGACGTACGGATGAGGGGGGGAGCTGGGCGAGATAGACGATAGCCCACATGAGATAGCAGCAGACGAGGGTGGCGAGGAGGGCGGTGCGGATGACCCTGAGGTGGAGAGGGGAGAGGGGAAGGCTTGCATGATGAGCACTGTGGAAACGGACGGCCGGCGAAGCGGGAGGAGACTGCACCACCTACATCTGGTCCTCGCCCTTCGGCGCTCCCATCCAGCCTACCGTCCCCACCATCCCCACCACCACTAGCACCCCCACTATCGTCCAGCCGCCCATCGCTTCGATCCCTTTTCCTTCCGTCGATCTCTCGTCTTCGCGTCCCTGTTTATGTCTGTGTGTGTGTGTGTGTGCTCCTGAGTTCGCTCCGTTCTCGCTTTTCTTGTTGGTTTTTGCTCGAAGCTGCTTCTCACGCTCTCCTGCGAAACCCTGTCTCGTCTCGCCTGTCACAGACCTGTCTTCTTCTCCCGCCTTTTCTTCTCAATTCATCGAGCGAGGAGGACAAGCTTCCGGACATGATCATGCTCCATACTCAAACCAATAAAGACTACTTGGCCTATCATTCATGGAGAAACCTTCATAAAAAACAAGCAGGTATAAGAAATGAAGACGTCATGCTTAGTACCAACAAATTTGATAAGGAGGAGTGAACTCCACATGGGGGAAAAGGACATCAGGGATGTCTACAATGAGCCCCATAACACTTCAAACCAAATTTATTGGCTCATGAGCACTTGAGCCACGAAAACAAATGTGGCTTTTGTTGATTTTTTTTTTTCTGTTTAATCTTGAGTGGTGAATGAGGTGCAGAAACATGAGCTGAAACATAGGGAAGCCCCCCAATGGACATTTCCTCTCCATCAATGGGTACCTACACTCAAAGATTGACAGGCATTCACTCGCAGCAACACATCAACTAATTTTTGGGTTAACTCCTAGCTCATCTGGGTTGCATTCATCCCATTTCATCTTGGTTGAAACCATCTCAGTAGATATGAATTCAAGATAGGTAGCTCAGGTTGATAGCCAAGAAATTCAATTCAACCAATACCAAATTCACTGGTTTCATGCAAACTTAACTGGAATAAGCTCAAAAAACTCTGATTTTCTATTAGTAATTATTAATTAAACAATGTTTTTGAAATAAGACTGTTGACATTCATTACCTGACATGTTTGAATTCAATATTTGATAAGTGCTGCTCATGAAAAAAAAAAAGAAAACCACCTCAGCCTGCATCTGCAAGGGAGCACATATTTTCAAGCTCTACTTCATGAACTGTCTTCCTCCATCTCTTCACAAAATTTGCATTATTTTATTCCAAAGTAGAAAGGCAAGAAAGAAAGAGAAAAAAAAAATAACAGGGATTAGTTCTGTGGGGAAAGTGGGAGTGGCTTGCATTGGGCTGTGGGTGGTTCACATGGACTCAAGGAATGACAGTTGTACAGCAGCAATGTGGTGAGAAATCCCACTACCTTGTAGGTCCTCAGGAGGACCTGTATTATGCATAATTGATTTAAAAAAGGGGAAGCCTTTTTTGGAACAAGTTGATTCTGTCTGCGAAAATCAACTGAACTCTGTGTGAAGAGGAAGTTCTGCAAAAAGCAAAAACATGAAAAACTAAACTCATCTGCTGTTGAAACCTAACAGGATGAGTCAAAACTATATTGGCTCACTCTTCCTGTCCCTCACCAACTCCCTTGAATTTACCTCCCAAAAATATTTTGTCTACACTCATCAGTCACCACTCACTATTGCTCACCAACTTCCTCAATCTTTCAAAAGATCCAACTCAAACTCCTCACCAAATCATCAAATCCTCTTAAGATTATTGACTTGGCATCAAATCCATCTTGCTGAGGGATCAACCTCAAACCTCTTCCATTATTCTATTAAATTTTCTGTTTTTCTCTGTTGATCAAATAAAATTTATTCCTTGCAGTCTCTGTGTTTTGTGTCTTCCTTGCTAGTTGACATTGTCTCTCTATTCTCAGATTAGTCTGTCTAGATTCTCAGGTTATGCTTTCTGTTTTAATTGTTTTCTTTTTTCTTTCTTCTCATCTGATCCTTTTTCTGTCTCTTAGCTCTGGTTTCTGTTTGAGAAATAAAAAAAATTTCTCCTTTTAGCCTCAACTTGGCTGAATGTTTCAGACACTTAGAGGAATTGGTTTGTATATTTAGCATATTTTTGGCAAAAATAGCTGGGTTTTATTCATCACCTGCCCCATTGAATGGAAACAGATTCCTCTCCAATTTAATCTTGATAATCATGAACAAGGGGACCAGACCACCAGGACTGTGGCCTGATTACCAGAG
Source organism: Puccinia novopanici (assembly GCA_004348175.1). Lineage (NCBI taxonomy): Eukaryota > Fungi > Basidiomycota > Pucciniomycetes > Pucciniales > Pucciniaceae > Puccinia > Puccinia novopanici. The sequence goes on from SMGU01007599.1 coordinate 12,356, forward strand.
CTGGGAAAATCATGTCATAACATCAAGTGGATTGGCATGGATATTGGGAAGTGTTTGGCCATTGGAATTTTGGTGTATTTTCTTCTTTTTGTTCTTTTGTATGTGAAACTAATATGATCCCTCTCATTACACATTTTCTCTTGTTCTTCTGAGTCATTTGTTCCTATTCTACTTGAAATCCCTATCTCAATCTTCATTCTCACTCAATAATCCCTCAAACTCACTTCCTCATCACTCAACCACCTCACCCAACAACTTTGGCAATACACACTTTGCCTCAACCCCAATCTGCACACTTTCTGTCCTTGCCTGGTGAGCTCTGAATACAATTCCATCCCTGGATCCTCAAGTATCACTAACTCCCTCTCCTCTCAGTCCTGCTCTTCATTCTTTTCATTTTCTCTTTCCTCACTCTTACCTTTATCAGCTTCTCTTGAATTCCAATTTCACCCATGAAAACTGTTGGTTCATTTCTTCTCTCTTCATTCTCATCTCATTTGGTTCTCCTTCCAATTGTTGTTTCTTCAGTGTTCCAGCTTCTGTTAGCCTATTCAAATCATCAGGTTCACAGATCTTACAGTTTGGACTGGCAGAATCCCTTGCAACTATCCAAACCACAGTGCATTGATTCTCATGGGAAAGTAGCATCTGATGAATCTCATAAAAAAATTTGAGATATTCTCCACAGCATAGTTTCCATTAAAAAACACAGTTTTTATCCTATTGACACACTAGTGTGGAAAAAAAGAACCAAACTGAAGCATGCACATAATGGGGGCCTAAACCATTTCCCTGCTGTGAGAAACCCTGGCCTGGTTGATTTCACCCCATTTACTCTTTGGTAGAGCTCATGCAGCCTATTCAACATTGGTTGAGTAGGAGTGAAGTGATGGGATGTTGACACTGCCAGTGCCAGCATGAGCTGGGCTCATCCTAGCCCAGCAGGGGGTGCAATCAACCTCTCTGTTGCAGTGTTGAGAGGAACTGATTTAATATAAATAGAAGCTTTTAGGTGGTGACTTGAAATTATAATATGAAATAAGTGGTGTGACAGTGTAGTCAATATTAACTTGGTGGTTGAGTGAAGCCTAGGTTAAACTTAACCATCAAGGCTTGCTGGAAGTGCAGATTAACTAGGATGAGCTCTCAACCAAGTGAGGCTTGCTTATGGCAATGGATGTCCACCATGTTTTGTCCAGTTCTTACTATCCTGCTCTATACTGTACTCTTCCAGCCTTCTGGTTCTCTATGTTCAGTCTGGTCATATTCTCGTTTTTATGCTCTCAGCTCCTCTGACCAAGAATCGATCAACCATAAAACAAACACATCAATTTTCAAAAACAGCATGCATTCAAAAGCTGATAAATGACATCAAACACAAGCTAAGTGACTTATACAGAAGCTTGAGTTAGACTTACAAGTAAATCATGTTCGTATGTATATAGATGTGCATGTTTACTTATTTATTATGGGAAACAGTCAGTATAAAGAAAAAAAAAAGGTTGGAGGAGAACAAAATGAGTTTGGCAAGGTTTGAGAATACACTGGAGGAAAGGATGACTTGATTATGAACAAAGAAAATTCGGAACCAAGGTGACGAGCAAAAGATGGGATGGGTGAGGGAATGGGAAGTCGAGTTTATCTCACTTGGTCTGAGGGAAAAAGAACAGAAAGAAGATTGGTTGCCGGAATCAGACATCCTCCAGTGACAACTGATATAAGGGAGGGGTCGAGTCAAGATCAAGAGTTGGTAGAAGACGAGTTGGCGGCGCCAGGGATAGCCCCATCGTCGATCCAACTTGCTTCCACTGTTGCCCGGACCTTCTTGATGTAATCCTTCATGTTATCTCGGTACAAATTCGCGGCCTCGGCATTTGCAGGTCTGCATAGCGTAAAATTGAGCATCAGTTCCCCTCGACGAGCCGCTGCTTCATTAGTCGAGGCCTGGCTTACGAGTTGGGGTTTGGATCATGTAGCAAGGATTGGACGGAAGTTAAGATGGCGGCGACATCGTAGGTCGGAGACCAACGATTTTGTAATATGTCCAGACAGAGCTCCCCATTTGCATAGACGTTCGGGTGGAACATTTTCGAGAGGAACTTCACCGTAGGGGCTGTGAACAGGGGAAATGGACCCGCGGCAAGCTCCAGGAAGTTTAGTATTCCGATCACTCCTCAACCGGCGATGAGATGAGAATGAGAGTAGGGCAGCGTACGTTTGTTTGGATACGATTCATCAAAAGTCAAAATGAGTCGAAAAGTGCCATCTTCGAAAGGCGTGTCGGCTGCAGGCAAAGTGTGAAATGGTGCGAGGGCTCAGCTGTGTCCAGATGCAAGGTCGCACCAGGACAACACTCAGCGGGACGAGAGGAGCAGAGACTGACCAGGGCCAAAGATGACGGCGTTCCAGACCATAATGTTATCGGAACATGGGGCCCCACTGATTCCGCCCGGAGGGTCGGAGGACAGACGTTTGAAGTCCCGGATCAATCTTCTCCTAGATGCGGTGGACTATATCAGAAGGAGAGGTCAGCCGCTTAGTGGCATGCTGAAAAGATGGTGCAGATTCGATTGATAAACCAGCGAAATGAGCAATCCGTACCATTGTGTGAGGCTCCTTCGCGTCAAGGGTCGATATGTGTGAGGTGAGCTTGGAGGATGGTGTTGGTGGTGGTAGTCAGGGTTTCGAGAAGCTTCTTCGGACGCTGTGGCGGGGCAGCCGGCCCATGTGAGGACCTTGTTGGACAGCCGGAGAAAGCCCCGGGGGGACATCCACAGCACCACGGGGGGGGGCATCCACAGCACCATGGGGGTCAGCCAAAAACCATCCGTCCCCACCATCGACACTGAGATTGCGCCGATTATTGCCACATCCATTCAGGCTCCATGTGTCTTAGAGTTCCTACAGCCGAATGTCTGGGATGGAGGGATATCCGTTAAATTCTTTTGAGTGAAAATTCGCGGTTTATGGGTTCGCATCCTTCGGGGAAAATCGGCCAAGGATTCCTTGAAACTGCGGGATACAATTGAAGGATAAGGAGGGCCTGTAACTACCGAAGATCTTTCTCAAAGAGGAGAGTGTCAGATTATGACTCAAGGCCTTTTTGTCGATGCTGACTCAGTCATGCAAAACCTACGTGAGTACATCCTACTCCTGAAGCGTAGCTATAATGTTCAGCCCAGTTGCTAACTGTTTGTCACTACAGGTAACGAAATTACCCTTGACCAGCTATGCCCTGGCCTTGACCGGTTCAACCCTTCCAGCCCTGGCAACAAAGATGCCCAAGCCTAAATAGGCAGCAGTGAGGTCTTAGACCCCGACAGGAGCAAGTGAGTTCAACCACGCCCTGATTCTAATCCATAAAAGGAGCTTCAAGATTCTTCAGTTTCTGACTTGTCGAATCCTCCTCATAGCAAAATCTTCCAGATAAAACAATATCTCCGTTGTTCTCAGCAAGTCATCGACCCTTGCCTTTCTATCAAACATTATCGTTCTTGATCCTTTACCCATTTCACTCCTCCTCCACCTTTTCAATCACCTGTTGACAGGCTCATTCTCACATTTTCTTATTACCATTCTTCTTGCGCTATCCCTTCTCCTGCTCGCTTTCTCTCCACTTGTCAAACCATCCTTCCATCGTACATATTACCTTTATCTTAACTAGGCAATTCCTGCCTTTAGGTACAAAGCCTTTCTGTTAAACAAGTTCTCTCTTGTATTCTCTTCTATTGCTTCATGTACAATATTTGACCTAACAGTAAATAAACCTTTAGTTCTTTGAAACTTCACAGAGAGGAGCACAATGATGATGAACAGCCCAATCTTAGGACTTCCAACCAACCAAAACTGTGTCTTTTCCTTTAATAGAAAGACACTGAGCAGATCAAAATCCTCTAGACACAAATCCTCCCCCCATGAAGCGACAGGAATGCAAGGAGAAAATCTACCACTAGAAAAGATTCAGGGCAAATTAGTGCCTGGTAAAAATAAAATAAATCAACTGAAAGGCATCCAACTCAGTTCTATTACTGATGTGGAAACTCCTGCTCACTTGCCAAAGCACTTGACAACAATCCACATAAATAATATCTTTAAACTTTTTCTTCTCACCCACCATAAAACTCTATGATACATACTGTGATATTGGCAACATTTTTCATTAACTCTGTGGACTCAACATTGGCATTAGGCTGAATAGGCAATACCATGTCAGCAGGAGAAGATATACAAGGCAGATTAGATATTTATACTCACATTGACCACCAGTAATTGTTATGATCTGTGTCACCTGTCTTCTGTACATGTCACAGACTTAGGATGAGAGGCAACTCTGGTATTACCACTTGTACTCTTCTTATCTTGCAATCTACCATACAAGATCAGAACTCAGAAGAACATCATCTCTCCAAGAACAGTCATAACACTGAGTCTAAATATGAATTATTGAATGCAATATCCCAAATTTATGTCTGAGAAGCTTCACTATTAGAATAATCATCTGTTCTTGGTTTTTTGATTAATTCTTTTGGTTTGGATATTCACAAGGTTCAATATGTTCCTGTAACTCCAGTCCTATGTGTAAACAATAAACATTACAATTTAATTGGAGCAGTAGGGTGTACCTGTGGGTTAACCCTACAGATAACAGTTATTCCCTGGGAATACCTGATGGTTTGGAAAAAAATATTTTAAAATCCCATTTATTTTTGAACTCCTCTAGCCCTGCAATGTAAAAAGGAGACCATGAGTCTGAGATGAAATATATCAACCTTGTGTGAACCAGGTTACCCTTTTTTAAAAATAGAAAAAACTGGACTCTACTCTTGAGACCTCCCAAAAAGGTTTACGGGTTATTACCATATATGTGAGCACAATTGATGCCAAGAACAAGGTTCTTCTAGCTACAAGTGCCACAAGATTTTGAGTAAAAATCTGAAAATGAGATATATTGAGTTTTGAGAAGGTTTGGTTGATTTTGATGGGGTTTATTAATTTTTATAACAAAAGAAATGGCCGAAAAATAGCCAAAAGTAGGAAAAACAGAGGGGCCTGCAAGCAGGGGTGTTTAAGGTGCCCTCTGGGGTCAAGAAATGGGTTACAGGGGTGTTTTGACGAAACTGGGGCCTGTAGAACAGGGATTTTTAAGATGCCCAGCAGATGATTAAGGACTAAAGGTAGTAGGAATTATTATATATAATAATTCCTAAAGGACTAATCCTTGTACAAAAGGGCCAGGGGGATGGAATGGTGTGTTTTAGGGGCTTTTGTGACAATGAAAGGAAGGGGAGGGACTCACTGGTATAGCTTATAAGGCTGGGCACTGGTTGTGGTAACTGGTGACAAGTACTGAATAAGCTGTTGACTGGAAGTGGACTGGGGAATCCTTCAAAGGGAAGAAAGGGTAGCTATTTTAAGGCTGTTATGATGCGTTTGGGACGAAGTCAGATTCTCCTCAAAGTTTTTGGACTAGCTACAGTACCGCCAGGGCTGTAATTAGACAGTAGTAATACTCAATATTGACTAAATAGAGTCACATGCTGTGGCTTGTCACACAATGTGGTTGGATACCACTGTTCTGGGCTCTTTGGGACGAATTCAGAGTCACCTCAGACTGTCTGAACTAGTTTCTGTAATTTAGTGGCTGTAACTAGTACACAAATGTGGCTAAAATAGTACCATATGGTGTGTCACATGTTGTGGCTTGTTACACAATGTGGTTATTTGTACTAAGAGGCTTCTGAGCAGTTGTTATGGAACTATTTGGGAACTTACAAGTGCTCATAGCTGTTACAGGACTAGTATAGAATTCAAATTTGTACTGTTGTGGCACATTTGGTACACTTAGAGACATGTAGCAACTATGTAGAGGGTGCTACAAGTTTCTATGGCTTGTAATCAAGTTTCCTGTGTATTTTCATTTCGTGTCTAAATGCCTTTCACATTTCTGTGTGATGTTTTAGCTTTGTTGTGACATATCTGAGTAGATGATTATTTTATTAGAGTAGTTCTTCCTTTATAATAAAGTAGGTGAAGGGTCAATCCTATGGTTATGTGTATAGTGAGTGACCCTAGGTTATTTTATGCGTAGAATTTATTGGTGCAATAATATTTTATGATTTATTGCACCAACTGTGAGTTTTATTTGAAGTATGTTTTCAAATTAATTTATTATTTAATGAGAGAATACTATGTTGGCTTGCTCTACATAGTAGCAAGCCAACAATATATAACTTTACCTTTTGGAACAGAGGAATATTCCTTTCCCTGCTGTGATATTTACTCAACAATAACATTAACCCTAACCCTATATATGTGCTCCCTTCAAGCAGGTTACAGTGTTGAAACTTGCAATTTTGAGACCACTGAAGATAGATAACAAATGAGAAATAGGATTCATATTTTGGATAGTGAAAAAATAGTTCTCATAGGACTGGCTCAAAGTTGGTATGCAAAATGAGGGAAGAAGAACCAAAAATTATATTACTTGCATCTAGGCTGTTTATATATACTAAGTACAAGCTGGTTAAGAAATCATTTAGAGAATGAATAAGAAGTGAAAGAAATTCAACATCAATCAGGAAGGAATTGTGAAAAAGAATAAATGACAGATATAGAGTCTGATTCAAATATAATAGCTACTACAAAGGTTGCATAGTCTAAAAGGTCTGCCAAGAGAATGAAAAAAACTCCCTTCATGCTTAAGATTCAGTAAAAATATTTTTGAATTGATTACATAACACTGCCAGAAAAACTCACTCAACTGCTTGCAGTTGAGTGAGTTTTTCTGGCAGTGTAATATAGTGAATTTAAAATTATATAGAGAATTTCAGGAATGAGTAGCATGATCTTAAATTGAATTAAGTTCAACATTCCAATGATATTTCACATGTTTTTGGGAACTTGTGGAGTTCTAATCACTGTGTGAGCAATGCTAAAAGTATTGGGATTGAGGAGTATCATATTTTGATACTTCCCAATATTTTGTATTGGTATTGCATCACTTCCCCAATCTGATCAGTGATACTGTGTATATTCTGGCTTGTGTATTATCTGCAAAATGTTTGTATTTGTATGGTGTATCAAGCGCCACTGGGCACACAGCCAAATTTGGCAAAATTGTGCCCAAGTGCGCTGGGCCAGCCCTAAAGCCAACTTGGCCAATGGCCAAGCCTTCATGGCACTGGCCCAACCCCTGCTTGGCACATGCCAAAGTTGGGGCGGGTTGGGCCAAAGCCAAAAGAAGGTGCCATGCCACCAAAAATTGATTTACCCCTGGTTATGAGGGATACAAAATTTGTTTTGACTACATTGATTGGAGTCTTGATATGGCCTTCTTTCAATTTTATTTTTCATGAGTCTCTTGGGTTAAGCCACAAAGTTGCTGGGCAAGCTCGCGGGCCTAATCTTTATTTACCTCAATCTTGAGGTCTATCACATCCATAATGGTAGAATGGGAATCGGAAATATAGAAACAAGAAAGGTATCAAGAAAGACCAGACAGAAGACAAAAAAAGGAAAAAGAAAAAAAATTACACTGACCCTTGTTAAGTGAGCTGCAGTCTTTGAATGGTCAACTTGCCTGTTGGCCTTTGAAGTGAGCAAGCTCGTTGGCCAAGAGCTTGATCTCAGCCAAGTGGAACTTGGCCATGTGCCAAGATCCACAGCCAGTCCCATCCTGCTGACCAAGTCCCCTGGGCACAAATCCAAGCCCGGATGGCACTGCACCAAGCGGGACTTGGATTTGTGCCCAATGGCACTTGATACACCATATCAGATTGCTGGCCCAATCACCATGAGGGCCCAGATGTCGGTTGCTAGCAACCAACATTGAGAAAGCTCTGCTTGAAGCTCCTCCCTTTCTGGAGGCACTCCTTTGTTTGCAGTCACTGCGCACTAGAGTTTGGCCAGGATGATGAATCAAAGTTTGCTCTGAGCCCCTGAATTTTGCTTGCTAGCAAGTGACACTGCATTTTTTGTGGTGAATCAAATAATATGTATATGTATTCTTGTTTGTGTATTGGGGGCCTGATCCATTAATACATGTGTCTTGCTATGGTAATTAATGCAAGGTGTCTTTTGTCTCAAATTTTACACCCAGAATGAACCAGCCAACAGTCCTGCCAAAAATGAATGGTTCTTTAATCCTCATCACCAAATTCTCCACCTTGAAAACCCTCCTGGAAATCTAATTATATCACAAGCCTTTCTTTTCAAATCAGACTTCCATTCAGCCTAGTATCAACTCTCACAGAATGACCTTTATAAGAGTACCACCTACTCCTACCAAAATTTATGGTCAAGATCCAGGTATATGAATGAAAACTTCTGGGCACCTTCAACATCAGAGCACCCAGTCTCAACCATCTCAAATTCCAATCCACAAAAAGACTCTTACAACATCTTCAGCTAAACAAAAGTGCAAAACACCAACCAAGTAGAAACTAAAAAATAAAACTATCAATACTTATGATAATTAGATTATGCTCACAAGGGGAAGCTTTTGTAAATATGATTTGCTAATATTCTTACAAAGTTTCATCTTGAAGATAAGATAAGTCTCATGTTCTATGCTTCTTGTTCCATAAGCTTAAGTTTAAATAACATAAAATTGGTTTTTTGTGGTATTAAATATTAGCACAAACAAATGACTCTGTTTCAAACAAATTGAATATGGCTGATTCAGATGACCAAATCATCATTAAGAAGACTGGTGTCAATCCCAATCTTTCCAAAAGCCACATATGATGAATTTTCCATCAAATTGCCCTCATTCTTAATGAGGGGCTCAATTCTATTCAACTTTCATCTAAAGGTCTACTTCTGCAGAATGAAGATACTTATTCCCTTGGATTTATACCTGTTCTGAATCCAGTTATTGAAGAATACAAAGACATTGAACAAATCAATTATTTTGTTTCTGAGGATATTATATTAGAGGAACACAATGAAAAAGAAGAATTCAGAGTGAGCTACAACAGAAGTGAGGAGGAAAAGCTTCCGGAAGATCCCAGAAAAATAAACAATCAGCTTGATTCAATCTTACAAAATGTGAAATTTTTTGATTAACACACAGTATACTACAGACCCAAACAAGAAATCAATTTTCATGTTTTATTCTCTTAAGGTTGATTTTTTTTACTCAGTGCATCACCTGCTCAGAAGCCAAACAATTGCAATAAAATATATGGTGCAAAAAATACAACTATGATTGAATTAGCCTTTTTGAAGGCAGAAGTGGGCCACTAAACTATGCTATTCTAAATGACCAAAATAGTGTAACATAGTGGCCAATTAATTTCCCAAGAATGCTGTAGCGTTAGCAGCACTACAGAGCCGCTACATTGAGCTATAGCACTTTTAGCAGCAGTTTTCTGCTACAAAACACTGCAGCACAGTTTAGAAAGGCCTCTTTTTGGCCATTATCTATTAGATTTAGTGAAAATCCATGAACGGCTAAAATAAAATTTGTTAGCTGTTAGCCAATTGATGCTATGCCATGCAATGCTAATGCTACTTTTGATTTTTTAACTCTTCACCTCTTTCTTCTCTTCCTTCCTCTCTTTCTCAATCTTCTTCATTTCTTGATCTCACTGATAATATAACAATATAAAAGAAGTCTGTTGTGTGTTTTTCAGTTATCTTAGTGTTGTAGTCATGAACCCTGAACATGAATCTGATTCACCAATTTATCTGAGTAAATTTTTTCTTGTCTTTTGATTTCTCTCAGCTGATTAATTAGAATTAAAACCTCTTTTTATCTTCATCTTTTTCTCAACCGCATTTTCACCAGCTTGTATTTAGTCTATTCAATTAGCCTAAACACAAGCAAAATTTTCATTGGTTCTTCACTATCTTTTTCCACACCATCCTGAGCCAGTCCATTGATCCTGTCCTGAGCATCTCTTTCCCCTTCTAAGAAATCCCTCCTTAAATTCTTCTGTTCTCCAATTTGAGTCCATCAGTTCAAAAACTCAACAACTACCAGTAGCATTGCAGTAGGCCTGCCACCTGTGTGTTTGGATTCTAAGTTACCTGCCACCAGTCAGCCACACATGTGTACTTTTTTTGAACCAGGTGATTCACACGGGTGAATATTTGGCTAGGGACCAGAGGCTCAGAGTGAAATGCAGTAACTTCAGATCAGTCTGAGCCTTTGGTTCCCAACTCTCCAGTGCACTCTTAATGCAGCTTGCTGATCATTGAGAGTATGATAAAAGATTGGTATTATTTTTTAGATTTCCCCCTCCTCACCACTTGATCTGAGCACGTTCTTCACTTTTTCATTTATAGATAAAAATACAGCTGTCATTCCATTCCTACCAACTTTTTAACTCTTGCTCCTGCTTTCCTGCCACTTTCTGTTGGAATACATACATAGATATGGCTTATTGGCCCTCTTAACACTTTTAAAAAATCACCCGTGTGTTACATGGATTGCCCTGACCTGTTTCAAACACCTGCACCCAGGTGCCATCAACTGTGTGCAGCACCCGTGTACAGGTGTTCAATTGGCAGGCCCACTGTTGTTGAAGGGGACAGGAGCCACTGGAATATCAAGTTCAAAAGCTGTGATTGTGGATACAACTTTTTGGAAATTATTTGTAAACTCCTCAAGAAAAAACAGGATCAACAAGAGTGTGAGGGTGGGAATATTTACTACAACAAGATTGAGATATTCTGACAGGAGTGGGATGTTGTTCTTAAGCCAAATGATATGCTTGGGTTAGTTATACATCTTTAAATCCCTGATGAATCCCTTTTTACATCAGAAATTTTCTTTCTTGACCAAGAAGATGGAATGTGACCACTCCTCAGCCTGCTTAATGATTTCCAGATACCAGTACATGAAGGCCTTCATCAGAGAGAAGATCAAATCAAACACCCCCCCTGAGATTTAGTTCTGACAAATGCTTCAAGTAATGGCTTCCAAAACAAAAACAAAACTTTCTGAGGAGCTTGGATGCAATGTAGTACTTGTGGCAACAGCACTGAATCCAAGTTTCCACCTTTCAATGTACAATATATCATTTCCAACCCATTACACATACACTCTAGACTTATTGACCCAAAGTACTCTTTTGAGAATAGAAAGCCCAATTTTATTCCACCGCAGGTACAAAGGAAACAGCCCCACCTGTACAAAATTCACACCAAGGAAATAAGAAAGCTGTAGCTGAAGTCAACTACTTTCCTGATGCAGTTGAAATCAGCCCTTTAGATGATGAGCTGAATATTTACTTAGAGGGTCAGTGTAAGTTATCCACTTCTGAAGTGGGTGAGTGCTTGAAATGGTGGAAGGTGATTGCAATTTCAATCTCCACCTCTAATTCAAAATCTGAATCATTTCTGATAACAATTCCCCTAGTATACAACCACAGCCATGAGTTCCCCATTTTGGCTCTCTTGGCCAGGGACTATCTTTCTTCCTTGGCAACATCTGCAAGTGTTGAGAGGTGTTTATTGGATGCAGCAGATACATGTGGTGGCAATCAAGGCGGCATGGCTGCCAAAACAATTGAGAAATGTGTGAGCTCTCACCAATCATTGGCCCAGGTTCTTGAGCTGGATGGCTCATAATATCACATCACCCAGGCCACCAAAGAGGCTTGAGACTAGCTGGAGTTTTTTATTATGTATTTGTTTCCCTCTCTGTATTAAAATCAAACAAAAGGTCTGTTTGATCAGCAACATCACCCAGAAACATCACTTGGAACTTCTGTATCTGCCCTTTTGCCATGTTGAAACATGCCCACATGCCATGTGGAAACATTGAGACCCAATACTTGTAAGTGCACATAAAAAATAAATCAAGAAAAGAATGAAGAGATAATTTTTGCTGCTGATCATATTTGCACACCCTTTCCAGCTTAGTGGGGCTTTTGAAAAATGTTTTTTAAAAAAATACCACCAATAACCAACAACCAGAGTTAAGAGTTAGAATTTTCAATAACATACCTAATTTTTTTGTGGCTATCTACTAGAAACAATCATCTATTTTAACTTTCAATATTCAAAACCAAACCAGAGAACCACACTAGGGGGACCAAGATTGGAAAGCAAGCAAAAATACAACAAAATCAAGCCGAGTTCTTATGTTGTGCCTCCACCAAGTCCATCCAACACAATACTAGTGCTTCCAAAGAAGACCCTTTTGGTCTCATGTGGTTGGTGTCTCATCAAACTGAACTTTAAAAATATAACAAAAACCTTCCTGACTGACTACAGTTGCAATGCAAAAGTAAAAATGCCAATTTTGCACTTTGAAGGGTGCCAGTTAGGCTTTTTTTTTTTTCCTGGAGTGTTTGAGGTGAAATTTGTTGGATTTCTATGGGATTAATGACACAAAAGTTGGTTGTTTCAGTGTTTAAATATCATAATTTTTGTGACCGTTATAATCAGATCATGTAGTCATGGTGTTGTGCAAGTATAATGTGTATGCTTGGGGAGGTTCAGTTTTCCTTCTACCAGTACTTCACCTGGAACTCCAAAATCTTCATCTGAAAGTCATTTCTTCCTTGTTGGCATGCAGAGAAGCCAGCCAACCAACTAAAGAGTAAGTTTGTTATTGTGCATCTAGTTAGCCATCCAACAGAGTACTTTGTGTTTGCTGGAACCCTGTCTTTGATTTCTATCATCTGTAAGGTGATTATTTTGGTATCTGTAGACTGTTACTCCGAGAGAAGAAGAGCCTGACTTTCAGAGGAGTGTTATCCTCGTTGCCTTCATGTGTGTTTGCCTTCCACACAAGTTGAGCAGGGTGATTGTGAACTGGGCTAGTTGACAGCCCCAAAGTAGGTTGACCCTGTCCTGCCCATATGTAATCCTCGGTTGGTAGGTTTCAGTCTAACCCCATAACCCCATACCCTTATTAGCTGTATGCGCTGTTGACCATTCAACATCCACAACTTCCTTCTCATCCACTTCCTACATATTAAATATTTACTTCCCTCGTTTCGTTCGTTTTTCCTCAGCCGACAGTCGACGACCTTACTACCTCACTTGTTCAAGCTGGCGACATGTTCCACTCAAAGCAGAGTCTTGACTCGCAAGCACGCCCACTAAGTAAGGTTGACTACTCTAATCCGAACGATGATCCTCTCAATGGTCACTATGATCAACACCAACCATCCCCTCAGTCAACTAAATTCCAAGCTGAGAAACTTGCTTCTTCGAAACCACGTACCAAACCCTGGGTCAAATTCGGTTTACCTCTCGTCCTACTAGCAATTATACTTGCCGTCATACTCGGTGCAGTCCTAGGAACTCGTCACTCAAGTAAAGATGGCGAAGCTGTCCGCGCTATCTCTTCTGCTGGTGCCGGCTCTAGTGCTGGAAAGGATACCAATCACGTCCTCTTCTCCGGGTACAACTCCTACGGGGTCCCGCAATACCCCCTTTCGGCCAACCAGCTCTTCAACACTCCTCCCGCCTTTTCATCCTCGGCTAATCTTGCTTGGGGCAACGACCCCAATGCGCCTGATAAATCTGGCTCTTCTGTCCGTCAAGACCACCCGAGACTCTTTGCCCCTGCCTACAAGTGGGATCGTTTACCCGCCCTGATCCAAGCTGATCCTTACTTGGCCAGCTGGAACGACACCATCTTTGCCAACGCAACCCTCCTTTATAACATGGACCCCACTAATTACTCCATCGATGGAGGTTACAGTGGCTCGGGCGTTTTGGACGTCGCTAGAGAGGTTCAACTACGATTGAAACACTGGGGTTATGTGTACCGGATGACCAAGGATACGAAATGGGTCGACCGTGCCTGGAGAGAACTCCAAACCGCCGCTGGGAATACTACCCAACCTTTTGGTCGAGCTGGTAACAACTGGAACACCGAGTAAGCGAGGATCCTCAATTCATCTTGCTCTTGAGCTCTAATTTCATTTCTTCTACAGTCATTGGCTAGATGTTGCAGAATTCACCATCGCTTTTTCGTTTGCCTACGACTGGATGTACGAGGCGTGGACTCCTGAGCAAAGTAAGTTACCTCTCGATGTCATCCCACCAACTTGAAGATTACACCTCGATTATTACTTAATACACAAATCATTTATCCAGGAAATGCGATCATGTGGTCAATTATCAACCTGGGTCTTGCGAAAGGGATCGAGTCTCACGCGAACAATGCCTGGTTCTTAACCACCAACGGTAATTGGAACTGTGTCACCAATGGTGGGATGGTAGTCGGCTCCTTGGCCATCATGAACGAGGATCCCACTGGAACCGCCTCTAAACTACTCCCGCTCGCCCTTCAATCTGCCGCAACCAACTGTGTCAACGCTGTTTCTCCTGATGGGACTTGGAGTGAGACATCTGACTACTGGTAAGACACTTTCACATAGTGCCATCCTTGTGAACCCTTTTTATTTAAAAAAACATGGCAAAATCTTTTCTGTTTCCCCAGGTACTTTGGATCGCAAGGTCACGCTCACATGACCTCAGCTCTACAAACCGCCACCGGTAGCACCCACCAGCTTTTGACTGCCAATCCATCCTTCAACTTAACCGGTCTTTATCACATGTATGTTTACGGTAACACCTGTAAGTCAAGCTTTGCCGCGGGTGTAGTTCAAATCTTTCTTTTAATTCACACTTGAAAACTTTTCTCTAGTCAAAGCCAATACCGGTGATTGCGGACCCAACAAGTATGTTGCTACTGCAAACCCAATGCTCTATTATGGTGATCAGTATCAAAGTAAGCCATTCCTGTCTTGGTCGGCTCTGCGCTTTAATTCTCAACTGACTTGTGTCAACTCAAGTTCCTCGATACATCCTCTATCAAAGGGATCGAGCGGATGCCGCGGACCCCTTGAGCATGTTTTGGTACAACCCTCAAGCCTCTGGCGGATGGTTCATCGACTTGCCGTTGGATCACAACTTTGACGATCCAACTGATGCATGGGTATCGATGCGCTCGTCGTGGACTAACACGAATGGCCTTTTTGCCTCAATCAAATCGGGTAATCTGACTGGCCACCAAACCCACGGGGACCTGGATGCAGGGGATCTGACCCTGGATGCCATGGGCGAAAGATGGGTGGGACAACTGTGCCAGAACGACTATTTGGGTACGGGATATTTCTCGTCGGAAGGATCAAACAGCCAACGATGGCTTTATTACCGCTGTCGGACCGCGGGACAGAACACGATCCTGATGGGTGGACTCAACCAAAACCCAGCCTCGTCGAACCCCGTGCTCAAGTTTGAGAGCACCGGCGACGTCCAAAATAATATCAACTACAATGTCAACTCGGGCCAGTCTACTGCTTATTGGATCACGGACCTCGCCCAGGCCTACAACGGCACCGCCGTTAAACGTGGCATTCGCATGATTAATGGCCGTACTCAAGTCCTGCTTCAGGACGAGATCGCTGGCTCCACCCTCGCTTCTCAGTGGCGAGCTCACACTAATGCGACAATTGCCGTATCAGGTGATGGAACGACAGCCAGTTGAGTATCTCTGTCCCCCCTCCCTCCCCCCCCCAAAAACCCCATTCTGCGCTCAACATAAGGGCTCATCCTTTTTTCCCAAAATGTATGCAGACATGCAATTGAATGGGAAGCAAATGACGGTCACCATTCTCTCGCCGCAAGGGACGAAGTTCGAGACGATGGACCCGGTCCGACTGGCAACTGACCCTCCCCTACCCCGCGGCTCTCCCGACCTGCCCAACCCTGGTGTCAAGGTGCTCGCCATCAATCTCCCCGCCAGCAGCACCACCACTACTGTCACTGTTCTCTTCACCCCTCAATGGGCTAACGGAGTCAAAACTAATCTCCAGCAGAAGGTTCTTCCTCTCGATCAGTGGAGCTTAACCTCTCATAATTGATCCCCTCCCCCCTCGTTGCTTGTACCCATGTTCATGTGGCTCTCACTGCCCCCACTAACTACTACTACTACTAGTTCTAATTATTAGTCTCTTCACCCCACCATCATTTTCCTCTTTCTCTGCTCGACTCATCCCAGAAATCAGACCCTTATCTTTATGTCATTTGGTTGACTATCTCCATTTCTTCTCTTTTTTTTTTTTTTGAATAACATGAATATTTGTGTCCTACTTCTTTTTATTCCTTCCTTTTCCTGTTGGTTTGAGATATATAATTTTTTTTTTTAAAAAAAAAAAAGAAAATAACAACAAAAAAGAACTTGTCTATCTCTTTCTAGCACAAGCTACTTGTTATTGTCCCCTCCTTAGATGATCAGATGATAGGTTTTTTGTGCTCCTGTGTGAGCGGACAATGGTTATGCTCTACAATTTTTGAAAGTGTGATATATACACATATATATTTACACCACTGATGCAGACAAGTTGATATGAACCAGTTGTAAACATTTTTTTTTTTGGTTATTGGCTGGCTTGTTACCCCATGGATCACTGCTTTGCCTAACCAGGTCTTGGTGTTGAGACCAATCTCAATTGTTGGCACAGTTTTTTTTTTTTTTTGACTGAGTAAGGGAAAAAAAGTTGAACATTGGTGACTTGCAATAATAGCCTGGCAACCCAACTTGCAGATTAAAGACAAGCTGTTGTCATACCTCCAAGCAGTTCAGCACATGCTTTTTTTTTTTGCACCTGTCTGCTGGTCTTGGCTGATGTGTGACTCAATGTAGAGTGCAAGCAACTGGCCTGAACTTTGGCTCGTCACTCGCACAACATGGTACCACAGTAGATCTGCTTTTTCAGAGCTTCATTAAGATAGGTTTCCATGTTGTTGTTGATCAGGCTGGCTGGTTGTGTGAGCCTGTGTCTCTAGAGTGAGCGCCTGCTTTGTCTCTAGAGTGAAGTGGTATTTCAAGAGGGACAACTCTTAAATAACAAGGCTAGAAGGAAAGCAGAAAGAGATTTTTTTTATTCTTTGAAGTTTCTGATGAACAGGACAAAGAACTGGATAAGCTCTGACAGTCAACCCTGAGGGAGGGGTGGTTGATGACGTCATCACGCGCCCAGTCGGAGTCTGACGTCATTCTCAAGAGTCCAACGTGAAAACGGTCAACAAGCAAAGAAGGGAACGAAAAACAGAAAGAACGAGTACTACATAGTCGACATGCCCAATGGTCAGTCATTTCTCAAATTGAAATATCCAACCAACTGATCGAAATACGTACCAGGTACAGGATTCACGCAAAACCCGCACAAGCTGCTTGTTATTCCTGGACCGATCGAGGTGGCAGACGATGTGTTGCTCGCCAATGCATCTGCCTCAGTCTCACACGTCTCGGCAGGATTTATCTCGATCTTCGGGGAGACGTTGAAGATGTTACTACGACTGTTGTACACCTCGCCGGAGGCGGGGAGCCAGGCGTTCGTGGTGAGTGGCTCGGGAACTCTCGGCTGGGACATGGTGGCGGCAAATCTTGTCGAGCGGGACGAGAACGTCCTGGTGCTCAGCAATGGCTATTTCGGCGATGCCTTCAGGGACTGTCTGGAAAGTTACGGAGCCAAGGTGGAGCTCCTTACCGCCCAGCTCGGCCACACGATCACACCGGAGGAACTCGAAAAACATCTCAAGGAGAGCAAGCGGACCTACAAGCTTATCACCATCACCCACTGCGACACCTCCACCGGTGTGCTGGCTGACGCCAAGGGGCTTGCAGCCGTCGCCAACCGTCTCTCACCTGACTCCCTGGTTATCCTCGATAGCGTCTGCAGTGTTGCTAGCGAAGAAATCAGACTCGATGACTGGAAGCTAGACGTCGTCCTCACCGCATCCCAAAAGGGCCTTGGAACTCCCCCGGGTCTCTGCATCTTCGTCACCTCCAGTCGCGCACTCAAGACGCTCGAGAACCGCAAATCTCCCCCTGGTAGCTACTATGCCTCCTGGAAAAAATGGTTACCAAGTCTGTTCTCTTAGTGTCCCCCTTGGCAAAACACCCACCCAATCTAAACGCTCGCATGATCTTTTTCTTCAAACTAGTCATGAAAGCTTACCAGGCTGGCTCAGCGGCTTATTTTGCTACACCGTACGCACCTGTGCTCGTTTTACCAGGCCTATACTGGGTGCTGACATTCATCCTTCCTTCCATTTATTACGCAATCAAATCGTCAACAGAGCTACAAACCTCATCACCGTAAGAGAAGGGTTGTATGGGATCGAAAGGGGGATTAAAGAAAGTCTTACATGTGCTGCTTTTCACGTTTTTTTTTTTTTTTTAATTGTATAGGCCCTCCACAAGTCCTTGAAGTTAATTCTGGAGAGCCCAGAGTTGAGTCTAGAGGAGAGATTTTTACGACACAAGCAAGCTTCGAAGAAAGTGAAAGACGCGATCACGAAACTGGGTCTCAAGCAGATCTCGGTCAATGATCAATCGAGTGCTCACGGAATGACGGCGATTTATTTGCCCGAGTCGATCAAGCCTGGCGGTTCGTCGCATTTTTTTTCCCCGCATAAGAAGCGGACCTGTATATCTCACTGCTCGATTAATAACTTTCGATTCATGTAAATAGATGTGGTCGGCAAAATGCTCGAGAAGGACCTGGTGATTGCCGGTGGCTTGCATAAAGATTGCAAAGACCGGTACGTGCGGATCGGACACATGGGACTCACGGCCGTCGATCATGAACGAGGACACATCGAACGAATCATTGATGGATTCAGCGAGAGCTTGACTCAACTAGGCCACCGTCCTGTGGGGTAAGCTCACAACACGACCACACATAGGTCCCATAGCTCTCATCGTTCATTAAGAAAACCCCCCTCTTCTGCTAATAAAAAATAAAAGCAAGCCGTTGAGTGCCTCTTAAGTGTATCTCTGTACCGATACGTGTTTCTTTCTCACCCTTATGTCTGCATATTTAATCACAACGTGTAATGCTGTCCGTGCCGTCGTTTTATCTTTTTTTGTGTTTTTGTTTTTTGTAGATCTTCAGTATTCCATTCTAAGTTATAAAGCAACTCGGATGAATGTATGTAACTATCTTTACATGAAGATTTTTTTTTTCGAACACTGTTATGATGAACTGGGGCCGTTGGACTGTTGAGCTTATGGTGTGTGCTCGGATTGGATATATATAGATTTATAGTTTGCTTCTTTGGACAATCAACATTCCCTATATTTTATTTACCGTACGCGTCGCGGCTCTCTTCCTTTTCAGTCGGAACGAAAAAAAGAAAAAAGCTCAAGCTCGGGTACGGTTTGTTTCACCGCCCGAAGGCCGGGGCGGCTGGTGTTTGGATCTTTTTGTCTCCTACTCGTCATCTTGGATTACTGCTCACTGTCTTGTGTCTAGTACATATATGAACGGGAAAACATACGTCTTCACTGCTTACATGCTGGGTCGGAGGATACACGCGGTGTTGTTTTAGGGATGTGGATCTCGCAGACGCATTGATGCTGGGAAGCAGAAAAGGAAGAATTAGAAAGTTTTGTGGGCGTTGATATTTGGATGAGAGATATCTTGGTGGTCTTTTTAGAGCCCAGGGGTCAGCGAAACTCGGGCGAAACTCATTCGTGAAGGAGTCCTTCGCGAAGTTTGAAAGATGCAGAAGGAACATCAAGGCGACATGGGCCTTCCGATGCGAGGACGACATGGTACATAGTAGCGTGTCTGCTTTGTGGAGTTTCAAAAAAAGAAAGACTCCTCTTGTATGGAGGTGTTCGACGCCGCCCGGATGATACAATCAGTTTCACCGGCGGGGATCGACGGGTTATATCGTGATCGTCTTGCCCGCAGCCGCTCGGGGCCGCTTTCCTCCCCTGCAGAGCCAACGGCCTCTATGTCTGGGCCTCCTCCCCTTCCGCCTTCGCTGCTCTCTCTGCCTCCGCTCTCAAGCATCCGCCTCACCAATCATTCCAAAGGCATGGTCGTAAGCATTTTCACATAGCATAGGCTGTTAAGAAGTAAAACATGTCATTTATCATATTTCGCACAAATATGGCACTTGACGTGTTTTATGCTTAACGCCAGCGCAAATCCGCACTGTTTATCGGGTGCCGTCAATCAGGAACTAGAATTCAGGTCGTTTTGAATCACTAATTCATGCGAAGATTGGCTTCATATGGAGATAGACAGTTTGCTTCGTCCTGTATCATGGACAATGTTGATCGTTTGCGCAATGTGAGATGATCGCCGTCGAGCAGAGGTGGCAAATTAAGCGGGGAATAAAGGATGAGTCACGTACACCAACGCCCAAACGGACCAACACCCTAGTCTCTATAGAGAAGCGGACCAGAAATGTCGAGTCCAATAAAGACCACCCGTTCTGAGCGTAATAACATTCCTTCCTACTGCGACCACTTTTGCAACATATTACGAGATATGGAGCATTAAGTACCCACTTGGAGGTGTCTGCACAAGTCGCTCAAGGAAGCTCCCACGTTAGGTCCACCCTCATCCAGACGAGATTACTTTCAGATTTACAGAAGCTCCTGGATAAGTGAAATTCGGTTATACTTCGCTAGAAGGGCTTTTAAGGTTACAATGGATAGGAGCCTCTACCGCCGTTGGATAGGAGCCTGTACGACAATCATCTCATTATATGCCGTCGAGGCTGAGTGTACTGCGTATGCAACAAATTTAGCGGAGAAGCAATGCCTCGCTTCTGGATGAGGGCGCATATCCTACTCGCCCACTGGTCGCCATCCCAAGCTCTGTAGTCCAATCCTAACCACCCCTGCGTCCCCGACCTTGGCTTCCACATTGGCCTATATAATGGCGATGCGATTAATTCTTAACCTAGTGAAGCCGTTCCCCCCTGCTATCTTTTTTCTAGAATCTTGGAAGCTTAATATTGGGAATTTGCCTTCACCAACAGTTTATTATAGGGAAATGCTTGACGATGCACCGCCTTCAGCAATTAGCTGTGCTGGAAATTCAGCCAGAAGCGCATGGCTTACCTCGCGCACTAGAGGCTCACCATGTCATATCCATCCCAGAGGAGCCGAACAGACGAGTGACATCGTTGGCATGCCCAGAACATGATGATGTAAGTTGGATTTCCTGATTCAAACACTTCAGCAAGGAAGGGGCTTATATGATTAATGGGTCATGGTGGTGAGGTTTCAAAGCGGCCATTTGGAGAGCGGTATGGTCGCGCAGTATCCACTGGAGGAATTGAAAGCACCCCAAGAGAGAAGAGCGTGTCTGCTCCGCGGGAGCTCAGGGTGGAAATGATTCCGCAAGTTCGCGGAAGACCGCAAGATCAGAGCGGCCCTCATTCAGAAGGCAGCGAAAGTCAGGATTCGTGTGCCGTTTGCCTAGATGATTTCAGTGCCGCTGAGGCAGAGGACGTATGGCGCACCTCATGCCACCATACCTTCCATCTCACTTGCCTGCGCAAACACTTCACAACTCAAAGAAATCGCGCGCTTCAAGAAACTTGTCCTATGTGTCGAAAACCCCTCTTCCAGGAAGCCCAACGTTTGCCCAACCTCGAAGAAAACTTCACTGTGGATGTGCATACCCATCACGCCAGCGTTGAGAATCTTCTCTGTTACTCCATCGGGTTTGTCATGATTGCCGCCTTTGCTGTGGGCATGTTAAGTTTCTTAAAAGTGATCTAAATAATTGCTGCAGATATATTTATGTTAGGGGAAAAGAATAATCATATCATACCAGGATTCAAATCTGGGGCCTCAGCATCAGCTAAGTCAGTTTGTTAAGAATGATGCCTTTACAATCGCTAGGCTATCCAGTCTCACCACAGACATAATTGCATGTTGCTATCAAGTGCAGCTTGGAACTTAACCCAATTCCCTCGCCTGCCGGAGGCAGGGGGCGCGAAGCGCGCCCTCCCCTGACGGGAGGTCGCGCTTCTGCAGACACAGAGAGGGTTTGTTATAGGCTTGGTGCAGCGTCAGCTGCTGAATGTGCGGGGATGGTCAACCTGTGCGACCTGTGGGGCTCCAAATGCGCAGTAATAGTTGCTTGAATGATTCGACAGTTATGTACCGTCCTGCAGCCTTCCCCCGCAATCGAGAATGTGAGTGTGATAGCCGTGTGCTCGGTCCATAATCCTGGCTTGATGAGGGTTCTGGGATCGTTCACTTGTCCCGGGCACCATAACCGCCACATTGGCGGAGACCAGTGGATCCACCAAAGTAGTCAGTGGGCAAAAGGGGCTGAAGTAACCGTGAACTGAACAATGCATATATGGTGTTGCAAGGCAGTTTGGGCACACCGCAAAGTTAGGCCAAAAAATGGCCAGCCCCGCTTGGCCACTGCCCAAGCCCGCTTGGCTCACCCTAAAGCGGACTTGGCACAATGCCAAGCAGGCATGGCACCTTGTCAAGCCTGCTTGGCATTGGGCAAAGTGAGGGTGGGTTCAACCCAAGCCTCACTTGGCCGCACCCAACTTAAGGTGCCACGCGCGCAAAAAAGGACGTGCCTCACATTTCTCACAGCTTTTGGGGGGTATCTACTGATTTAATTTGCTACATATAACTAATAAAGACTAATTACAACATGAAAAGAGTTTTTATTTTTATTTTTATTTATA
The DNA here is from genome assembly GCA_004348175.1 of Puccinia novopanici. NCBI lineage: Eukaryota > Fungi > Basidiomycota > Pucciniomycetes > Pucciniales > Pucciniaceae > Puccinia > Puccinia novopanici. The sequence goes on from SMGU01007599.1 coordinate 34,799, forward strand.
TTTTACGGTTTTTATGTTTTTTTTCTTTTTTTCTTTTTTTTTAAAAAAAAATTGTTCGATCTTTTTTTTTTTTTGTAATTATAGAATATAGAAAAGAAAAAAAAAATTAGGCCTTTGGAGGAGACAAAACCATACCGGTGATCTCCTGGAACTCGGCGCAAGGGCGGTACAACCGCTGACAATGAGAATTTTTTTTTTTTCGATTTGTCTGGGGTAATTGCCTCGGTGATTGCATTCCTGATTTTGGTAACCAACGCCGGGCGATTTTGAGGTTGTTTTCCGCGTACATAGGACTTGATTGAGTGGAAGCTGTACTTGATTGGGTTGAGGAAAGGGGAGTAGGGGGGCAAAAATTCGACTTTGATCAACTTCGAAGCATCGAGGTAGGATTTGACCTCTTCAAAGCACTCGCCTTGATGGATCGGGGCGTTGTCCATTATAATGACCGAGTTGCGAGGCAGTCGGGCACCAAGGCTGCTCAGGAATAAGCAGAAGTCGTCTGCACCAACACCTTTTGCCGTGCTGCCATCTGCGTTGAGTAATTCGTAGTAATCGAATCCCTCGGGCAAAAGGCAGCCAATCAGAGTGATTTGCTTGGCCTTGGATACTAGGCTGAGGACAGCAGGCTGCCCTGAATTCAGAACAATAAAAAAATTAGAAAAAAAAAAAAAGACAAAGAGAAAAAAAAAAGATAAAAAACAGACCTGAAGGCGAGTATCCATAAGCTCAACCTGAGTGAAGATCAAATCCCGCTTCATCAACAAAAACAACCTTGCGCTCCAGATCCAACCCGTGCCGGTTGACAAAATTCACCCGTTGTTGTAGGAGGTCGGGCTTGTTCCAGGCGGCAGGAATATTAGTAACCTGCTTCCATGATATATCCATATCATGGATCAGGTTACTAATGGCCTGTGTCAAGACTGTAATATCAAATCGATTCTTGATGAAGTCGGCCATTCACGCAGGGTTGTGGTCGACTTCTCATCGAGTTGGATGAGAAGATCTGTCTTCATGTCCTCTGTAAACTTGCTGCTGCGCTTTTTGTGTGTTCGAACCAGACTAGGATCCTCTGACTTGATTCTTTGGATTTGCCGCCAAGAAATGTGATACGCCTTCATTGCGTCGTTTATTTTCATTCCGTGTGCATTGACGTTCTCCCGGATCAGCTGGCGAATCTCGGGCTTGATTATAGCATTTGGCTTTTGTTCCTTATGGACGAGCCAGTCATTTTCGTAGGTACGTGCGGAATCAATCTTTGATTTTGCTTTGTGTATCGCTTCCTTCTGAGCCATTTCTTTATTGAGGTTTCGAAGTTCATCCACGAGAGCATGTGATTGCTCCTTGTTAGCTTCAATCTCTAGATCAACCGAGTCCATGACAGCAGAGGTTGAGGCCTGCAAATATCAAAAAAAAAAAAAGTTCATTAACAAATTTTCAAAAAAATAAACAAAAGAAAAAAGAAACATGAAACATGAAATGCTAGAGTCAAAAAAACAACTTACCTCGGCATTTAAGTCCATCCCGGGCGGCATCACGGAGTCGTCAAGAGTGTAGCCGGTGTTTAATGATCGGCCAACAGCTTTGGCTGTGCCACACCGAGCTTGGCAATGTGCCAAGAACGGGGGCTCCCCCAATCGGTAGAATCAAGCCTCCTTGGCACACTGCCAAGCGCGCTGGGCACAAACCCAAGCCCCCTGGGCGCAGTGCCAAGCGGGCCTTGGGTTTGTGCCCAGACCAGCTTGCAACACCATATGGTGTGTAATGGTTGTCTGGGCACTCTCTCCATCTCGCTTGGCATTGGCCAAGCAGGGCTGGAGAGGGTGCCCAGATGGATTTAAGGAGCAAACAGGGGCAGTGATGAAACTTGGCAGTTGGCCAAGTTTATCTTGGCCGACTTCCAATTTGGGTGACAAGGCCAACAGCTGATTGGAGTCAAACCAGCTGTTGACCGTCTCCCAAAATCCTCCAACTCATTACTCACCATGACTGAATTGCATAATGAGAAGGGTATTGATGACAAAACTCTTGAGATCGAAGCTGGCGAAGCCAAAGCCCCAGAGCTAGCCCTCCACCTGGAAGAATTAAACAAAAAAAATCAAAAGAAAACAATCAGACAAGCAAAGAACAATCTAGATAAGCGGATGATTTTGCTCTTGAATTGAGATGCAACCCATCACTGGCCATCTCTTGGCCCACCCATGGCTTTTTTTTTCTTTTTTTTTTTTTTTTTTTTTTTTTTTTTTCTTTTTTTTTTCCGACCTCAAGATAGCTGTGTAATTGACACTTTGTAGTGGCATGGCAGGTTCGCTTGAATTCTGCCAAGCCAGATTTTAGAGCTACCCTTCCTGACTTGATAGGGTGCCAGGTGGGGGTTTAACACATGCCAAGGCAGCTTTAGAAGCTGCCAAGCCAATTTTATTATTACCGACCTTGTTTGGGAGACTGCCCAAACAAGCTTTACACACCATAGCTATTTCAGGATAGGGATGGGATATCTCCTGTAGCTTTGTGATTTGTTGCTCAGAAATCAAGTTGGATATGAGCAGGAGGCCTGATGTCATATCAGGTCTCATCATATAGTCTACTCATGGTTCCTCCTCACATGCAAAAATGAAATAAATCACATCAAATCCGACAAACATGAAATAAATCACATCAAATCCAACAAACATGATGGACTCTTTTGAAGATGCCCAAGACTACAATTGACAGGAGTATTACAACAAATTCATTGATGAACAGTCATAGAAACCAGTGAACACTCTCAGAAGATAAGTGGTGCATTCACAGCAATGGATGATAATGAGAGCATCTTCCTTGGTGGTAAGTTTTTATCAGTTTCAATGCCACTTGAGTTAATTTATCTAGACATCACTTGGGGCTGAAGAATCTCCCTGCATGTTATTTGGTCTATATTATATTGTTTATTGCTTGACTTCACATTTTCTGTAATGTAAGTTGAAAAAACTTCCACCAGGCTGTAACTGCCTTATTTAACATACTCCAGGCTGTGCTCAAACACTTTTCTCCATCACAAATACTTACCAAGATCCTACATGACCCTTGTACCTTAATGCTGAAGGAAAATCTTGTCACAACCCAATGCTGCCGGACCTGCTTCAGTCTCTATCCTGTAACTCCCCTTCCACCAAATCTCTGCATGTACCAACCTTTCAAATATTCACCACCATGCACCAAAGAAATGTGGGTACAAAAATCAACTCACTGTGAGATCAAATACTTTGGCCAATTTATGAGGGAGCAACTAGATATCCATGCTAAAAAAAATTGGGGTCCTAGAGAGAAGTGAGTGTGCAGCAGTA
>SMGU01007604.1:0-11859 GCA_004348175.1 Puccinia novopanici
ACTGAAGGTTGTGTAAGGAGTGTGATATGTAAATGATAGTGGTGATTGGTGATATGTACTGAAGGTGGCCAAGGAGGGTGTGTAACTTTTGATCCAAGGGGTTTGAGAGGTTGCTGTCCAAGGTGACCATAGGGTAAATTGAGCTGTAGAGTCCGTTTCTCCAATCAGATTTGATGATTTCTGGCTGCTAGTATGATAAAAGAAAGGAGAAAGATAGAAAGGAAAGGAAAAAAGAAGAAAATAAATAATTTTTTAATTTTCAACATTTAAGAGTACCACAACGGTGTAAAGCTCAAAAGTGTCAGTGAAGACCTTTTGCTGAGTGTTGAAAGGGATGAATGAGGATACCTCTGCCTTTCTGTGATTCTAGACACTAAACAAGCCTCCCAATCTCGGATTGGAAGGTTTAATAAAGTGATAGGATGGGGTGTATCAAGATACTACTGTTGTTCAGAAGTGGATTGGGTTTAGATAGATGAAAAGGGGGTGTTGAAGAGTGGATGAAAGGTTATTGATGAGAGTGGGGATTGAACAGAGGTTGGTGGTGATAAAGAGGGGTTATGAGTGATTAGTTATGAGTGATGAGTGATGAGTGATGAGAGATGATGATGAGAGATGAGTGGTGAGTGTTGATGATGAGAGGTGTAATACATTGAGGAAAGGGTGTTGAGGTTTATAGAAAGGTGAATAGCCTAGCTGGTAAGGGCTCAGGCTCTGATGAATAAAGTTGGGTAGAGGTAGTGGGTTCAAGCCCCAGTGAGGGAAATGTTGAATACAAAGGGTTGGTTGAATATAAGGGGTTGATGGTATATATAAGGGTGACTAATATTGTAAAACTATAATATAGAAGGGGCTAATACTATAGAGTGACCAGATAAATAGTGTTTATAGGGGATAAAGACTAATAAGGGTGTAAATAAAATCTGATGCCAGAATCTGGTGAGGAAGGGGGGAGTGACAAAAAAGTTACAGGCTTATATAGACAACAATGAGGGATTTTGGCTGGCCTGGTTGCACAGAATTGAGGGAATTTAGCCAGAATGAGGGATTTGTGCTGGCCTGGAGAAGCCATGGAACACAATGGAACAACCCAATACAGAACTAAACTGCACAGCCATCAGGTCATGTGCCTGCACAGCCTGTCAAAAAAGTGAGGTCATAGAAGAAAAATCCACTAAAATAGCTCAGATCTTGGATGAGGTGATCATGCACAGCCACATACAGACTAATTTAGTTCAGATCTTGGAAAATCCACTAAATTAGACTGCATGCACCTGCATAACACTGCATGACACCACATGGTATCTGCAAGAGTCATGTGCTCAGACCAAACACACTAAACTAGATCAGATCTTGGAAAATCCACTAGTTTAGCCTGCATGAGCCTGCATGCATCATGCATGTCCATGTGATTGAGGGTATTGGGTGGTTGTTGTGTATGTAGTAGGTACTGGGTTGTGTAAAGAGTGTGATATGTAAATGATAGTGGTGATTGGTGATATGTACTGAAGGTGGCCAAGGAGGGTGTGTAACTTTTGATCCAAGGGGTTTGAGATGTTGCCGTCCAAGGTGACCATAGGGTAAATTGAGCTGTAGAGTCTGTTTCTCCAATCAGATTTGATTATTTCTGGCTGCTAGTATGATAAAAGAAGGGAAAAGGATAGAAAGGAAAGGAAAAAAGAAGAAAATAAATAATTTTTTAATTTTCAACATTTAAGAGTACCACAACGGTCATTTTTCAGATACATTTAGGTTTGAGCATGGAGAGCAGAGAACACCTTGAGAAGAAGTGCAGCACCAATCCAACAGTCTGTGACACCTTCTGAGTCCACAAGAGACAGCTGAAAACTCAACACAAAGTTAAATTACCTTGTCCCTGCTTGGGATGGGCGGTGGTGGCATTCAAATTCTGACCTGGATCTGGAATTGGATTGTAATATTATCTTGAGCAGTTGTGTGATAAAATTAGTTTTTTTTTTTAAAAAAAATCCCTCCAGAAATACAGGAAAAAAAAATTAGACCACACTGGTGGTAATAATGATTTCCAGAGAACCTCTGCTGGGTTGAGGCAAATGCCCTCCACCAAAATCTGATTAGCTTCCAGGAAATGATTCTGACATTACATGCAAGCCCCTCCTTTGGAGGATTGCTTTGTGAGGAGTGCTTGCACCTGACAGGCTATACCAGGCCCTCCCAATGAGGAGGGGCTTGGGTTAAGCTAGAAAACCCCCTGATTTTCAGGCCCCAGTTTGTCTAAAACCCCTGTTTATCAGGCCTCATAATTTTGAGGGCTCCTTAAACACACCTGCTTGCAGGCCCCTCCTCATTATCCCTTTTTGCAGCACTTTTTGCGCATTTCTTTTATTGTTTTTATTAGCCCTACCCTTTGGGCTATCCATCTAAAAACCTTGCATCCCAACCTTAGCTATTCATCCTCTCTGATTTTGCAGCCCTTGTAGCTAGAGGAAGCTAGTTCCTGGTATCAAGGAAGCTGAAAAAATAGTTTGTTGCACCAGCTGTGCTGAACACCAAATGAAGGGAATGTGTTAATTTATGCTTCAGCTATGTCCCTTGCCTTCCAACCCCGAGGAGAAATAAAACAATAAGGGCCAGAGGCCAGCGAGGACAGAAAAGGGTGAGCTGTAAATTCAAGAGTAGAGTATACTCAGGGACTTAGAACAACAGAAGAGAGGGACTCCAATGGAGCATATCTCAGTGTTATGGGCTCAGAACTAAGTGAGGATTATATTTCAGAAAGGGATTGAAAAAATACAACTGTGAAACGGGGCCTGGGTTGAGGGGCTAATGTTCAAAAGAACAGAACAGAAAAGAAATAAATAAGTGGAGGACTTCCTGTCACCCAGATTGCTTGATCTGGAGCTTCTATTTCTAAATTCCAAACCTTGTTTGGTGATGAAAATTGACAAGAGTCAGGTTCCCACCACCAAACAAAGTTTGGAATTTAGATTTAGGCCGTCTAAATTAGGCATTCCAGACCAACGGGAAGTCCTCCAGTAAAGAAATGAGAAAGCCCTCTTGGGGGCATAATCACAATTCTAACAAGAAAGCCTACACAACACACCACAGTTAAAGAGGTCCAACTGTGCAATCAAAGCCATGCAAGTCACCTCTGCATGTATAGGCAAAGCATGCATGTGAGAGGGTGCAGGTAACTTTTGGTGGAATTTGAGTCCATACATCTGGTTACAGCTCCAGATGACTTACTCAGAAAATGCCAAGTAGGAAGCCGGAGTAAGTCGCAGTAGAGATAAACCAGTTTATTTTAGAGCAAAAGTCTTTGTCAGTCCAACACAGCTCTACACTACCAACTATTATAGCCAACTTTTAAGCTCTTTACACTGGACACTGGAGAACTTCCTGTAACACATCATATATTTGAATCATGGATCATCTTTCAAGCCCATTTTATACATTTTCGTTCTTACAATACATATGTTAACTTCTCTTTACGTTCTGTCTCTCCCACGAGTATGTAAAGGTAGGTTCAAAATCCATTGGTCTCTTTTAGCGCAGACTGAGTTGTGCTTTCTGAGCGTTCACCCAAACCTAAGATTCAATTGGGATGATGTGGCACCTGATCTCAGGAGAAGACGGGGACGAAATAAGTGTCAATATATAAGACAATAGTTGCGGAAGACGGGAGAAAGACGGAGGAGACTTAACCCTAGGAGTCCCCTTCCACCCCACCCAGAGTGGGGCTTGAGTTCCATGGAAATCATGGATCTTCCTTTCCCTTCGGCGATTCGGAAGCATACCACGGTAATCCATTTCCCTTCAGCCTGAGCAACAAGTTTTCCGAGAGCTTGTAACTCGTCATGGTTATCGTAATCCAAGGGACCAAATCGCACGATTTGATCGCCAACTTTGAGGCCAGCTTGTTCGGCGGGAGAGTTCGGTGCGACGAGGTCAACTTGAGCGAAGGCTTTCAAGGAGTTCGACGAAAATTGATTTGTTGTTGACCTGATTATTGGAGGACAGATAGGAGACCCTAGCTTTTGGGGCATCAGGATTTGTAACGTTCGAGCCAGCTGATCAATAGTTTCCCGATGATCGTTCTTCAATTCGCAGATCCTTGCTCTTGCAACACGGACGGAAGCCAGGTCAGGAACATCGGCTCGTGGAAACCCGTCTGCGTCGGTCAATGGGGACGTCAAATCGATCGAGTTGGCAGTGAGCACGTCGTATTGCTGGGACAGCTCAGTTTCAATTTCATATTTACGCTGTTGACAAAGGGCAGAACAAGCCACTCATGAGGTTCCGTTTCACAGACAAAGATGCAAAACAACACACGCTACCTTAGTCAAAGCCGTAAGCCGCTCGTTCGGATTTGATTCATCGGAGACAGTCCAACCATCTTGAGTACTCCTGAGCGTCGCTCCGTGGATCGAACGTCCCATCATCGATAAGAGAGAGAGACCTGAGGAAGAAATGCAAAGCGGCTTCGTCCGGACTGATGTTGTCTCGGCGTAAGTCCGTGCCCCGGTCGACCCGGGAGAGCCGGGTGGTACCCCCCGGGCTCAGGTGATTGTTTTTTTGTTAAAAAAAAATACACCCGGAGGCCCCTGGCTGTTTGGTAGGGTGAGTAATAGGACCCCCATCAAGGCATTTTAGGACCAAGAAAACCATATTTAATAGTAGCTTAGGCATCCTGAGTCTGCTCAGAGTCTTCCACATGTTCATTTTTTTTACTTACAACTTAAAATAAGTGAGGCTCCGTTTGGCTGTCCAAATTGTGTGCAACGACCACCAAGGTTTGCATAAGATTGCAAGTGGGGTTTCAAAACCCAATTTGCATCATTCCAATGAAGTGGGGGAAACCTTTTTTCACATTGTAAGTCCCTTTTTGCTGAATTTAGAAAGGTATGATGGAGTTGCAAGCTCTGCCTTTCTCTGCTATCAGGAAACAAGACCACTAAGTTAAGCTTGGCAGCTTTTGTTAATGTGATCAACATAATCTGTTTGATTGGTGAAGGTTTTTTTTTTTACATTTGTTGATGAAATTGGGAATTGAATGGAGTGTTTTGCTGATAAGGGCAAGTTGGGTCTGGGATTGAACCCAGGGGGTATCAAGAAAAATGAGAATTTTCATTTCTGAAATAAGGGTTGATATTGACAGTATAAGGTAGTTAGAAGACCAGAGAGCATGCATGTCATCAGGAGGACTATTTTTGGAGGCCCATGAGAGAAAAGATAATCACCTGATGGTGAGAGAGAAGAGGATACAAAAGGAATGAAGAAAAGAGAAGCAAAAGGAATACAACAGGTACTAATAGCTAAGTAAAACTAAACATTATAATCTGATGACAAATTGATTTGGGAACCTTGAGCTTGTTTCTTGACTTCCAAAATCCCCACATTCATGTCTCTACAACAGATGCACCACAGGCATCCTGTAGCATCACAGGTAGAATATCTATCTGAGAATAGATTGTTGACAAGTGCCCAAAATTTGAAGTGATGGGATGATGGTGATTGGTTGGTGGGATGTTGAGATGATGGGATAGTGGGATGAAAATGGAAGGTCAGAGGACCTCCTTATATAGTAAAATATGCAGGATTTTAGCTGCAGGGAAAGATAAGAGGGATTTTAGATGGCCTGCTTGCACAGACTAGCACAGCTTTGAGTAAATATCACTGTTAGAATGACATGCATTCAGTCTGTTGATATGCAAGCAGATTGAATGGAATTTAGTATCATAGAAATGGTACAATTTGTGGTTTGGACTTTGTAAAAGGAATTTGAGAAATATATGCAATTGGCATTCATTATGAGTGATAATGAATAATAAACAACCTCAAAAAATGATCATGACTGGTGGAATTGTGTATCTTCCAAACCAGTAGATCAGCTATGAGAATGGGTTGCATAGGGGTTATTTTGTCTTTTGATTCCATTTTTGAGGTTATTTTGCCCATATCTTGAGTGCTCGTTTGATAAAAGTACAAATTTTGAATTTTTTCATCCAGAAACACAGCAAAAAAAGACCACAATTATGTGCAGGCTGGTGTAAATTATTTTCCACTTTAGATTTGGAATCTACTGAGTGTTTATACTGAAAAATTAAAAGTATTGGTTTTCAGAGCCCTGAATTGAAACCTGGTTTTCCCTGCATGATATGATTGAGTTTTTCAGGCAGCTCTATACAGTAGAATGTTGCACACAACTGTAGTCAAATTTGGAGCCTCTGTTCCACCATGTCCTCACCCTGGCACCAAATAATAAAATTTCTCACAGGCTAGTTGTAGAGTGTTCTACTTGGCCCTTACACTCCCATTTTCTCTGGGTTGAGCCCCTTAAAAATCTCAGATGGAAGTGTTGATTTTTCTTCTATTCAAAAAACATGAGGAGATCACAGGTATGTCAGGAAAGCACATTGCACCCAAGAAATGTTTTGAAATCTCTGATTCCCCTGTCCTTGGGTTGAATAAGACTTGATGGACCTCAGATTGATCAGGATATGTGCCTGTATGATTGCTATATATCTCGAATTTTAGAATAATACAATTTCGTTTTGACATCAGCCCAATCTCATAGCCCAAAAGAAGATATCAAAGACCACAATGAAAATAATGTACAGTTTTCGTCGCTGAATGATCGTAAAAGCAGGAGAAGGGTAAATACAAGAAATCACACAGAAAAATGTTTTGGAAATACACGAGTAGAAATCGAACTTTATAAGTGCTATGGATCAAGCGGCTATAGATTGCGGAATTTAAGAATGGCTGGGGTGGCGAATAAGCAAGTGAACGGATTGATCAACGCTTGAGATGCTCATATTGGGACTTGGGTCTCCTTAAGCAATCTCTCTCGAGATCTTTTTCTTCTTCCAATTGAGGATCTAAGGCTGACTCGAGATCAAGATGATGCTGAATGACGTCGTCTTGGACAGTTTTTTTCTGGGTCCAATTGCGTAGCAGATCGAAGTTGGGTTGTTCGAGTGGTTCAGATGCCTGAGAGTGGGTCACTTGTACCACACTGACTGTCAACTCGCGCACTGGCACATTGTTGCTCATCGCTCTACTCAACTTGCTCTTCTTGGCTTCTTTCTGTCCATTATCTGGCATGCCGGCTCCTGGTGGTGGTGTATTTTTCCGTCTCAAGCAGCAGACGAAATGCCAGGGTCGCGGCTGAACTATTCGGATCGTTTGTGCTAGGATGACTGCTATGATCCTATTGAGAGAGTCATTTGTATCAACGATTGGTACACGGTCCCTGGAGGGCTTTTTGCTTACACGTTCCCGAATAATGGAAATGATGACATCGGATGCCTAGAAATGATTGTCCAGCGAGGATGAAAATCAACCATCAAATTTGGGATGTGACTCAAAACATAAATGACCAACCATCTCTCGAATTGCCAATCCATCTCCTGAGCGACACTTGCCAGTAGAGATGTGCATAAACTGCAAGTTTCATTGTTGTTAGCTGTCTCTCCCTCTCTTTATCTAAAAGAAAGGACTCGGTGGAGACGAAGGCATGAATGTCGACATACCTCCCATGCAAGGAGAGGCCATTCGACGAGCAATACGGAGTAGATGACTCCAGCAGTAACCAGGAGGCTCCTCATCTCTTTTTTACAGTCAATCCGTACTCCCTTCTTGTGTGGGCGGGAATGCTTTTGAGGCCCTTTTTTGCCTTCTACCCACTCTTTGGGTGCTAGTCTTTCGTATTGCTTCAGCTGCCTGTAGGTAGAGAAAATGAAAGGTGTGTATGCCTGGATCAAGCGAAAACCGTTTCGCGTCAGTTTAAACCCAGGTCATGAGTGAGCACCAATTATCTGTGGGGGAGCGGTGGAAGACGAACCACAAGCAAACAGGTGTTAAGAGTTAAACAAGTTGTGATTCTGATTTTAAGCCAGTGAGAAAATTCATGCTGCCAGAGTAGCACATGTCAGTAAGGCGACAACCTAGATATCAAGATGTGGGTACATACAATCAAATGATGGAGCTGGCTCAAGGGATGTCCTGGGAGGTTAGATGCAGCCTGGAAAGCTACATCGGGATTTGCCGATGTCATGTTGGCTTTGCTGAGAGCGGCCTCAATGGAATCGACGGCTCTTTGTAGATATATGTACTGAGAATTCGACAAAGAGAAAACTGTGATAATGACTAGTGGATCCCGGCCAAATGAAATGTTTGAGTTAATCATTACTGGATGTTATGAAGCAAAATGAGAGCATCAAGAAGCTGTGGAATATTGATTTACTTGCGACACTGATGATAGCAACTCCGATGAATATGACGTTCAGCATCACAATTACCGAGTAAGGCACGACGTTCAATTTTCTGTCGGATGAATTGGATTGCCACGGAGGATCCCATCGGGCGCAAATGTACTGGCAGGCAGTGCTCCAGCAAAAACACCTGTACCAGGGGGTAGAGGGAAGGCGAGATTATTGATTCCAATCAGTTGAAAAAGGAAGGGTCTTAAGACTTACCACACACCGATCCAAATGATCACATATTTGATTCCAGGTATGTGCACTTTTGCCTCTGGATTGCTGATGCCGTAATCAATTGCCAGTTGCATCCCAAGTCCCACGACAGCGACTGGTGTCGAAAGAAGGAACAGCAGCGAAATTTGGCTTAGAATGAACCTATGACATGGTCACCATTTTTGGCTTGGAAAAACGTGGGGATATGCCCGTCAAATTGAACTTACAAATGTCATACAAGATGTAGCAGACCGTCACACATCCAGTAGCATTGGGCCTCAAGACGCCGTCTGTGGGGGTGGGAGGTGGTTAGGAGATTTCGAAACAAACCTGCGAGTGGGCTGCTAGTGATTAAAGTCACTCACGTCTCGTGATATATCCTAGCATAAATTTCCGGTTAGAGAGCCTGACGAGAATAACACTTGAGGCCATCAAAAGCATTCTGGAATATGCAATGGAATGTTTAGTCTCCTGTGGCCGGCATCTTTAATCATCTCACGAAAGTGATCAGACGCTGGGGGCGTGCTACTCACATGAGATGGGCCACCACCATAGTTATCAAGGTGACTCTCGACCACGAATAAGTGCTAGGCTGCGAATGAAATAGAATAGTTGCAACACCGAAGGCAAAATTTTGAGCGAGCCATCAAGCTACGGGGTAAAAAGGCTCAGGCACAGGCCGGTGGGCTTTGCCTACATCGTTTTTTGCCTTCAATAGATTGTGAATGGCGTAGTAAACATTGGTGAAGGACGAGTCCGACGTGACGCAAGTGAGCCCAGGCGCTGTGTTGAGCGATAGTCGAGACATGTTAAAGAAGCCAGGCTGGGTTATATTTTGGGAGGAATAATATTCAAGATTAGAGTCGCAGTTAGCCGGGATGAGTAGCTGGCTCCGTTTTTCAGAACGACTTGCAGTCGGATAGACGGGGAGAGTCAATTTATGTTGAGTATGGGTGAAGGCGTCGTTGAGAAGGGGAAAGCGGCATTCAGATGGACACGAGGGATATATTGATGCGGGAACACAGTTGCGGTCGAAGTGTGCAGATGAAAATATTGCTGGATATTGCCTGCCGTCTCAAAGGGAGTGTGTGCCGAGGGCCCTGGGGACTAACGGAGCTTAATAGATATATGGGCCACTAGTGCTACTCTCAACTAGCGACAACAACAGGAGCAAGTTATGGGGAAGAGACAGCGGAGATGGGCTGCCTCCAAGCTTGACGTTTGAGATGCTGGATATCTGCAGCTTGGGATACTAGTCTCCAAACGTCAATCCACTGGCAGGAGGACTTCGAACAGTTTGTGGTTGATGCTTCTCGGGAGAAAACTTTCAGAGCTGAATACTGTTCATGGCGCTGACCTCAGATGCAGCTGTATGGAGGGGCCATTGAGAGGAGCAAGGCCGGTCGGGACATCTTAGAGAAATGAAACGCGCTCGAATTGACACTTTCCGGAAGAGGTCTCTAATATCTTGGGCTTTCTGTTGGGTTTGACTGAGACTCTGTCTCAAGTTGATGTGGGGAATCGATTCCTGTATAGCGACGCTGCTTCGATAGCACTTCGCAGTCGTTTCAATAGATACTGTAGTAGCAAAACACCCACCTCGTGCCCAGGCGACATTGTGATACATTATATTCAACGGAAGTAGGGGGATCTTTGATCAAAATGGGATGGTATATCAGCTTACGACTCTGGATTAACTGGTTGAGACACTCACATCTCATGATCGAGTGAGCCCGGCCTCCCACCAATGAAGTGAGCACATGTGCGCACTACAGTTGCAGACAAAAGCCTGCGCTGGTAACTCAGTAGTATCCCCTAGATCCTCCATAGCATAGCAGCAAAGATACTCCGAGATGGAGTGACGATAAGGTCCGGCAATCAGATGGGTGTTTCAAGGAACAGCGCAGATGGGATAATATCTCCGAACACGGGCTCTACCAAGTGAACCCGCTTGCTATCGTTCTGGCCATGCGAGGGGACACGGGTAGCCAGGTGAAAAGGACTGGGGAAGTGAGATTGGGAGAAAATCAAGCGGCTCTTCATGAGGAAAACCCTGCCCTGAAAGTGCGCCCACTTAGCCCGCCCATCAGCAGCTTGCATCCGAAACGTCAAGGAAAGCCCCTGCGACCACCTAGCCCGCCTATCAGCAGCTTGCATCCGAAACTTGTTGATGGTCCCCGGAGCCCCAGGTTCGACGCGGTTGATGGAGCCGGCCGAAGAGCTAAAGGATCTGCCGGACTATGCAGCCGAGAGGTTCGTTTAGGAGATACTGAGTCATTGGCACATGATGCTGATTGCTATGGAAAGGAGCTCTGGCAATCATCGACAAAGCCTTCAAGCCTGAAACGAGTATCATATCATCCAACTGCACCGAATCCCGGGACGTAGGCGTTGTGAGCACCCCTATAGCCCGGAGTATAACGTGCCATCTGCCAAGAAAATCAAAACAGATGCTACATATATAAACAACCAAAACTTCCGGCTATGCAACGGCCAGTTCATGAAAGCATCTCCAATGGCTAGTTACAAAGATAGAAATAGGACGCTTTCCAAGTGCTCAGTCAAGAGATCAAGAATATTGATGGGCCACTAGAAACTCCATGGGCCTTGGTGAGCCAAATAAGATTTAATCCGGCAAGGAACAAAATACAAGGTATGAGCATATCCAAAAACCCGCTGACCAGACCTATCCTAGCTTAACAACAAGCCCCACCTTCGCGAGGAGCACTTGGCCCGCCAGGCTATACCAGGTCCTCCGAAAAGGAGGGGCTTGTGTTAAGCTAGAGACCTATCTATAGCGTTTCGCCCAGGGCCACGGAACTTACAGCAAGGATGTCAAGGGGCATGTGGAGTGTCAACAAAGGTTTACTTTCATGCTTCATCGTTGCTGGATCACCTTTCTTTGCTAGCATGCATTCCTCTCCATGATCTCATCACGTCCTCCTGGGTTTCTTCTCTGAATCAATGCACTACTTGTTAATCTCCTCTTTCCTCTCCTCTCTTGTTTTTTTAGGTGTTCTTTTCTAAAACAAATAAAACCACATAAGTTTCCTCAGAACTACCCCCGGAGAAATAAGCATCACTTTTGGGCCTAAAAACAGTGCTCATTTTATATCCTGCTGCTGGGTCTGGTTGTCAGTTTCTTATCTTTTTACTCTATACTGCATACAGAATCTTCATGATCTTTCATTTCAAGGAAACATAAATTGGTTGAGTTTATACTATTGGCTCCTCTGCGCTGCATCCAACCAAGTTCATAGTTGGAATCAAACCACACTTCCAGAAAAAAAATTGTTTCAGGTTATACAAGCTAACCTGTGCTTCACCCAACCAAGTACCAATTTATAATTTGAAGAGATTATGATTGCAGAGCTAAACATTGCAAAAAGAACTCACTCAACTG
>SMGU01007605.1:0-17025 GCA_004348175.1 Puccinia novopanici
TGGGAGACTTCCCAAACAAGCCTTACACACCATATATCCATGTATCTATATGGGATTGTTTAAAATGGAAATTACTTGAATTATGTTCAGGAGATCCTTTCATTATTCTTTGAGGGTTAATTAGTTCTCTATTAACTCTCTTTGGTACAAAATTTTCCCATCTAGGAATGTAAACCAAGAAAATTGAAGATCTTCTTTAAAATTGCAAAATTAATCCAAGAGAAATAATATGGAATGAAGATTAATAAAAAACTATAAAATATAATTTTTTTCTGGAATATCATTATAATTCTCAAAATGAAAATATTGATTCACCATTTCTTTAAATTGATCTGTAGTGAGCCATGCAAGAGTCTCAAAATGTGTCCAGGTCCTTGAAACACAGGGCATATCCCAAAACCAGAACCCCTCTTTTTGAACCAGATTATCCTTTTATCCAATGTACAGAACAGCAGTTTTACCTCTGATGCTTTTCCCATAAGCTACAAAGTAGACCTGATCTCCATTTTTTCTCTGTATTTCTCTCTCATCTTTCTCATCTCACCTTTGATAAACATGCCTGAAATAAAGTTGGAACTGCCTTCCAGAAATGAAGTGATTTTTCCTGATTCCATGCTCCAATGCACTGTATGTCTTTCTTGAATCACTTTGGGAGATAAAAATAACACATGTGCTACACAATTCAAGCATAGAATTAGCATTGGTGGTGACCTGAGCCTTCAGTGGTAAATCTGCATGTCACCATACTATGTGAAATAAAAATTTCAAAACTGAAGAATGGGCTCAGAAGGAAGGCAAGATCAAGGCCTTCGTCTTAGTGTTGGCTCACATTCTCACTCACTTGGAAGGAAATTTATTGCTAAAATATCGCGGACGCAATGACATGGTTTTTTCGGGGCCCCGATGTGTGAACAGGGATTAGCCTCGGCGGCGGTCTCGTCTCGGCTTGATGCGACAGGGCCAAGACGGACGACACCACGGATAGATGTTCCGCCACAGGATACGACTCGAAGCACCTCTCTTGATCGCCCAACGGAGACAACAGGCCCAGAAACTCGGGAACCTCATCATACGAACCATGTCAGAGGCTTCGACCTCGACAGGACGCACAATCGGGCCAATTGAGACGAGCATGCGTGAAAAAGTTTGCAGTTTTGACCCGGAAATCAATGCTTAACCCCTGGACGCTCCGATTGCTAATGCTGTCATTTTCCTCACCCTGCAAGCTTACGGCGCGATTAAAGCCCGTAGTTTTGGACATCACCAACGATTCTCATTTACACCGGCATCACGCAGCCATGAAGTCCATCGGTATCTCCTTAATCCACCTTTCTACCATTCACCAAACCCTGCCTGTTAATTTGAGCTCTTCACTTTTTTGAATTAATTTGATTGTTTCTTTTTTCAGGTGGTGGGTCGGGTGAAACACATTTTTCGGTTCGAGTCGTATCGGATGACTTCATCGGGAAACCAACGATCGCCCGTCATCGATTGGTCTACCAAATTCTTGACCACGAATTGACCAAAAATGCAGCGGGAATTCATGCCCTCAGCCTCAAAACTCTGACATCTCAAGAACATCAAAACTCAACATAATTATAGGCTTATAGATACCAGACTCGTTTTCCGAAGGTCTGATGGGCCAGTTTTTTCCAGTGGAATGTTTGTAGTTTGTTCTCTATGTAAATACCCCTTACATGCACCTTTTTATTTTCACTTTTACCAACCGTGCCATTTTTATTCTTCACAGCCAGTTGCTCTCAGTAAAACTCGCAAAAAGCTAGCTGAGGTTCTCTGAAAATCCTGTCCAATCAAAGGGAAAAAGCTTGGTGTCATATGACAGAAGACTCCAATGAATACGCCACCGGTGTTGAGTGAGAGGCAAACATTATTGTTGACAGTAGAATCAGGAATTCCAACCTTCTTTCAAGGAATGCCTCAAGATAAATGTATTTTATTATCAGAATGAAGAAACAATTCAGGATTAGAGATGGATTTTGACAGTGAGATTTACTGGAAATTTGGTAAAGGGAACAGGGAGATAGTTCTGGTTGACTGAGATTTGGAAAGAAAAAATAACAAGTGTGTCAACCTTTGAAGTTCAAGTAGGTTCAATCTGCCAACCTGGAGTGTGAGGTCCTAAACTGGGAAGGTCAATGATGTGAGAGATTGAAAGCTGGTGTTCTAAACAATATCAAGAAAAGCAATTTTGAGAAAGTGATTTGTTGATGTAATTGCAGATGAGGGAGAATGTTTAAAAGTGACTTCTCCTTGTGAATTTCTGAGGAGTATATAAATTGAAGAAGCAAAATTTTTATTTAGAGAAAAATCACTACTTCTATTATAAGCATAAATCATGACAACATTGGGTATATGTAGAAGGTTAAACAAGAGATAATAGATGCAGTCTGTCTACTATCTGGTGAATTAATTGTGAGCTAATTCTTAAGTTGCTTTGAGCTTACTTACAGAATGACTAAGTGTTTACAGAATGGCTAAGT
Organism: Puccinia novopanici; assembly: GCA_004348175.1. Lineage (NCBI taxonomy): Eukaryota > Fungi > Basidiomycota > Pucciniomycetes > Pucciniales > Pucciniaceae > Puccinia > Puccinia novopanici. Next base: position 2,502 of record SMGU01007605.1, read on the forward strand.
GACTGAAACAGACAGCTGGGAAAGTAGCTGGTAGGAAATGAGACATTTTGGTAACTTAGAATCATTTGGAGAGGATCAAAATGTAAAATGGAGTGTGAGAATATGAAGCCAACAGGATCACTCTCATGACCAAAGGACAGGTCAGGTAATCTTACCTTGAGGATTAGCAGTGTAATGGCATACATACAGTATAAACCTGTTTGTATTGTGGTTCCAAAAAATCTGCTGCGCTGTACGGATTGAACGCAACGGCATTTTAAAAATTAGGGGCAACGCGCTACCCCTTCCGGTTAGCCCGGTTCATTCGGAAGTTATACTTCGGCAAGGTCTCCCAGCCAAATTCGCTGGGGCGAGGGGATCAACCTTAATCGAACTTCGCTGACGAAGGCCCTATGTGAACGGCTATTAAGCCAGAATAGCGGGGATACACTGCGCGGCATCATGTGGCCGTTTTTTTTAAGGCAGCGTAGCGGTTACGCTGTTGTCCCAAGGCGCTGCGGTTCAGACACGCTTCTCCAATTCTCATCACTGCGTGATCATCTGGCAAGATCAACTTGGGTAGCTGAGATCCACTGGTCCCAATCGAATTCAAACTGCTGCAGCTATCTTAACTTCTCTTCAATCTTGAGTTCTGCACGTCACCGCGAAACATGTGCCAGGAAAGCTCATTGCGCAGGATGGAGAAGTCGATCAAATCGCGAAATCACAACTCTTCACCATGACTCTCATGGTTGCTTCCTTGCCATTGCGCGCAACTTGGCCCACACTCTTTGCTTCCATGATCTATAGTATCCGAGGAGGCATTAAATCCAAGCAGAACTTGTCACATGTGAGCATGTGGAGGAATTTTTTCTTTTTTTTTAAAAAAAAAAACGACCCCTGCGAGTCCACAGGAGCATCACACCTCATGATCGACATCCACTGCTTATTCCGAAGGACTGAAGCCATTAATAGTACTCAGTTTGACGTTAATGGGGCCTGTGTATGGCTGCCATCGGCTTTGAGCATGGTTTTGCTGGAAATGAGCAATCCCAGCTACATCAAGGCCGTTGAGCAACACGTGTAGAAAATTTAAACCGCCCTAATAAAGTATTCTTGCTTGCTTTTTTTTTTGTCGAACGTACTCCTCTGAATCAAATTTTTAGGAAAAAATAAAAAGAACATCCTTATGTCCCACGTACCTAACTGCTGGTTTGAGGACAAAAACCCGGCTTCATTTCCCTAGCTTACCGAATAGTGCTTGGGAGGGAATGACCGGGGTTCTAGCTTGTCTAAAGGCCTCGTGAAATAGTTTCCACTGTATATAACTTTTGTTAGTCATCTTTAACCGTACTTGATCTATTACTTCCCTAGTGATACACCCAGATATTTGCCTACGCTCGCCTTCTACATCTTAGACCTGGTGTCAGGTTATCATTGAGCTGTATTCTTTCTCGATAATCTCTGGTCACTAAATTCTATTATTCTACCACTGTTTGATTCCTACTCGCTTCTGATAGCTTATCATTGTGATAGTATTCTAGCCCACCACACGGGCTTTGAATTTGTTTCCATACTTCCAATCACTTCGATCATTAAAACTATCCACCTTGAGCTTCACGCAGGTCCTTATTCAAGTCTTGCTGTTAAATTTTGACACACTTTTGTCAAGAAGTAAACAACGAATCTCGTGCCACAGGACCAACTAGCATACTGGAATTTTGTGTTTTTCATTGCGTGAGGTGAGTGGATCTTTATATACTCGAAATCTTTATCTACCTATGAACTCTTAATAATGAATTTTGACATTTTCGTTCGATCCTCTCTTGGTGCTGGCGCTAGGAGCCAATGGCATTAGACCTTATTTCGATCTTGCTGTAAGAAATCACCTCGAAAGAGTATTTCTTTGTTAAATCCACCGACATTCATCTCCTGTTCCTCAGTTGACTTGTTTCTGCATCAATCCCTCTATGGCACGCTCCCAAATAGAACCGTCATAACCTCCATCGCCCAGGTGAGTTATCTTTATTTTGTCATATAAAAACAAATAATGCTCGTTATTTTTCCAAGAGTGATGGGTTTTAAGACTTTTATGTGTTCTTTTAGATTGCTATTTTCTGTGTTAGTCGACGGCTGATCACCCTCTCATAACGAAGTTATATTTATCAACCGGAAGAGTTTTGTTAGATTGCAGGCTATATCGCTGCAATACGAGGAATCATTGGTACCAACTGTAGAAGGCAGCTCACTAGACTCAACATGTATGCCTTTTGTGCTACTCTCGGGTGATATTTAACTCTCTCTTCTATAGCGAGACTATTAGTGCGTCATTGATGTGGATCTACACGTTATTCAGTGGTCTTTTTACTCCCGCTCTGGTGTTTGGAAAAGTTGCCTTTTTTTTAACCCCCGAGAAGTTGGCAGGACTATGGGGTAGGTGCCGTTGGGCTCTCGTTGCGAGTATGATTGGTCCATGGCTGATGATGTACAAATCTCGTCGATCAAGTCATACCAGTATCATTCGTTGTCATTACAGGTGTCTCCTTCGCCTCGGCCTGGAGCCTGGGGAAGATGTTCCGGTTATCAAGATTGCAGTTCCGCGTTGCGATCGCCGGCGCCATGTTCATGAATGCCAATACTCTCCCCAGTGCTTTGATACAGAGTCTCTCAGTGTCTCTCGATAAGTTACAGATGAATTCTCTCGACAACCCGGATAAGGTATGTTCATGATTTGAACCACAAAAGTTGTAAGCTTTAGCGCAAGCTCACGGAATTCGATGAGGGGCTTTGACCACAAAGGAGCTGGGAAGGGCGTTCTCTTACTTGGCCATCTACTCGCTTTTGGGATCTTTACTACGATGGTCCTATGGAGTGAAACTATTACAGCGAGAGGAGCGAGAAGTCGTCGATAGAAAAGAGTTGAGGGAAGCCTACGCCCACGAGAATTGCAAGAAATTAGTTTTCCCTTTGACAGTGCAAAGTGATAGCACGACACACATTGCGGATATCGTGACGCCAACATTTGTTGATCTGGCGGTATTGCCTAGGACCCAAGGGGCTTATCGAATCAGCTGCGCACCTACGTTCAGTTCCGACACCAATCACCTTGGGTCTTCTCCGAAGGCCAACGTCAGGTTTAGCTATCCAACAGCCTTTGGCGCTTATTCGAACGTTGCTTCCAATGGTACTAGACAAGGATCTCTGAGAATGAGCTCTGCCACTACTTTCAGTGTTGATTCGGAAGTCACGCATTGCGATTTTGGCGATACATTCAAGGAACGCAGAAAATCGTGCCGACACGGGCTACCGAGGTGAGTGGCACAGGGCGTAAACTATGCAGTCTAGGAGGGAGTCAGCAACGATTGACCCAATTTGAGAGCAGTAGACCAGAAACACAGACCTTCAATGATGTTGCCGTTTTTTTGGAAGACCTACCAAGACTCCAACCTATATGCGAAAATCAAACTGGGGAAGAGAGCGAGGCAATATCTTCATCAGATCCAAAAAAAGTCATGTCGTCGCTCCCAGGTGAAGAGCAGCGCACCGAGAGAAGGAAGATGCGAATTAATTTCGCGAACACATCCAAGGTACTTTGCGGGGTAATCAAGTTCATTAAAGCGTTCCTTTTTTTTTTGAATCCGCCATTGTGGGTAAAGATCACAGTTCAAAACTAGACATCTGTGATTGCTGCTCACCTATATTCTTTCACAGGATTGCCTCTGTATTGTCTATCGTGATTGCCTGTATCCCCCCACTCCAACATTGGCTTAGTGGGGTTAAGCTATTGAGAAAGTAAGTCTCTCCGCAATCTTGGTCCCGAACTTAAGCAGGTGTGATTTTGACGATAGCTTTGTGATTTGTCAAGTACTTTGAATTGGGCAGGGAACGCCTCCATTCCAATCACGCTTATTGTGTTGGGTATGTTTTACCTTCGTAACTAAACCAGGATCAACCGGATGGATGGAGCTTACCACCCTCCCCGCCCCTTCAGGTTCCTTTTTCTCATCCAACACAAGAAAATCGGTCGATAGCATTGAACCCGCATCAGACTTCGCACCTTCCTCACATAGCTCATCGGAAAATGAAACAACGACGATTGCTTTGTCTCTGATCACGCGGCATCTGATAACGCCACTAATACTGCTACCACTGATGTATATCTTGTCAAACTTCACAAGCGTAACGATCTTCGCAGATCCGATCTTCTTGTTGACAACAGCGCTGCTTGTCGGCGCTCCACCCGCCATCACACTTTCTCAAATGACAACAGGAAAGGACGAAAGTCTTGATAAACTACTCTCCAGATTACTGTTTTGCTCTTTTGTCTTTTTTACGTGAGTGCACGGAATGCGGTCAGTTTCGGGGAATTTCGAGTTGCTGATTTCGTCTCAAATGTAGCCCTTTGACAACACTCCTGCTTGTGGGCATCTCAATCATGATGCATGATAAACATTAATGATGATTGAAGGGTTTTTTTTTTTTTTGATGAAGATTGCTAATATTGAGGATCAGAGTAGCCAAAATACAGTGGAAAGCATCCCAATTTGTAAAGGAAAAGCCTTCACTTCCACTATGTCCAGATTTGGGAAAGCCTTGATTAGGGCAGTTCATGATCTTATGATTTGTGCACCTTTGTTGAGGTTTTAAAAATTTAATTGTCTCAGCAAGCATCAAATGGTGGCACATTATGGCCAAAGCTAATCAGCTCAACCTACAAAAATCTTCCAGAAACTTTCCTGATGCAGCTTCAAATGAGAAATTTTAACACCAAATCAGCAGTTCATGAATTGCCCTTTTCCATCAATTTTATTATTATTTTATTCAAGCTACCTAACTTCATCTTTCATTCAATTCCATTATCTCATATCCATTGGTTCCCTTGGTTCCCAAATCATACACAAACTTTTTATCTTGACATCCATTTGATTCTTTCTGCTACATCATCTTAATGAGACAAATCATGCTCATCTCCTATAATTTCTAATACTCTTCTGATCCACTATCATTTGTAAATACTATCAATGATTAGCATTAATGTTTTAACCACTTTTGGTTCACAATGATTTTTTTGTCATTTTGTTGAACACTCCTTCCACATGCTATCTTCATTATTATTAAAAGAGTTTATTGATTTGATGAAGGGGGCTGGGTTTGCAACCCCCAAGAGTTGGTACATCAACCCCCAAGAATTGGTACAGAAACCCCCAAGAGTTGCAACCCAATTTTGTGGCTCACAGCAACCGCACCTGCCTGTCTGGTGCACATGGCAAGCCCCAAAAAGCTGTTGGGCGGTTTTTTGGGGGTTTCAACTCCAATTCCACAAATTGGAATGGGGGTTTCACCACCAAGTCTCTAAATAAGGGAAAATACCATGGCCCCCGGTTCCCCCAGGGGTTGCAAATCTAATTTCAAGTTGGGCATGGACCCACTGCAGCCACACTCCCAATTTCCACCACCAACCACCCGTAAAAAACCCACCCACCCATGCAATACCCATACCCATACCAAACAACACACCACTGACCCACTACCTACACAAAAATTTACCTTGTAAACATGAACCATGCCGTGGAAATGGAGGACAAGAAAATTCACCCAGAGTTACTTGAATTGACTTTGGAAATCATTGAAAACCACCAAAAAATGGAAGAAAATGAAGAGCAAGCAAATGAAGAAAAAATCAATTCTAGTGTCATGGTGCCTGTGGATGTGGTGGAAAATGAGTCTAGCATTTTGGATGTCAGAATTCCAGTCCTAATCTCTGCTCACATTCTCTCATCTCACATAACATCCTTATTCCCCCTATCCTGTTCCTCTCCTGTAATGGCCAAGTGGCCTTTTTCCCTGTTCCTGTTTTGGCCAAGTGGCCTCTGTCCCTATTCCTGTTTGGGCAATTGGTCTATCCCTGTTCCCGTTCCTGTTCCAGTACCTGTCCCTGTTTGTCCTGTCTAGTCACATGTTCATAGTTCAGGCCCCCTTTGGATATTGCAAGGGGGCTCTCTAGTTGTCACTATTTAAGTCTGCTTATCACATATGACATTAATCATCATTGAGTCTGAGCACCTTTCAATTTGATCCCTACTTGAGCTCCTCTTTCACCCTCAACATCCCGAACTAAAATTATAACAGTGGAAAAGGATCCTAGTGTCATGGAGCACGTGGGCTGTGTGGAAAAGGCTCAGGACATCGAAATTGGAACTGGTTTGGATAAGAAACTCTTGGATGAAGATGGCAAGCAATACGGTGTGGACTCTGGTGTGGAATCTGGTGCAGAAGATGGTAAAAGAAATGAGTTTCCCCCCCTCCTGATGGAAAATTTCAAGATCCAGAAGAGAACAAAACCCAGGAAAATGGGAAAAATGGTTTTTTTTTTTAAAAATTTAAAAATTTTATAACACAAATTTTTCTGCATTGGAACACTAGTTTTACCAATAAAAATTAAACAAAAGTAAAAAAAAAAAAAATGGTTAAAATTGGCAAATTTTTATTTTTATTTTGGCCATTTTTCTATTTCTATTTGTATTTCTATTTCTATTTCTATTTCTATTTCTATTTCTATTTCTATTTCTATTTCTATTTCTATTTCAATTTCAATTTCAATTTCAATTTCAATTTCAATTTCAATTTCAATTTCAATTTCAATTTCAATTTCAATTTCAATTTCAATTTCAATTTCTATTTCTATTTCTATTTCTATTTCTATTTCTATTTCTATTTCTATTTCTATTTCTATTTCTATTTCTATTTCTATTTCTATTTCTTACGTTTTATTTTAACTTTGTTATGGTTTAACAATTTTGGACATTTTTATTTTTATTTTTTATTTTTTTATGTTTTATTATGATTTTCTTATGTTTTAATTTTTTAATTGGGGCGGCAACCCCTTAATTTTTTTGGGTTGGAAACCCCCACAATTTTTGATTTATAATTTTGGGTGAAATTGGGGAAGCAAAACCTGTTTTTTGGGTTGGTGACCCCCAAATTTTCCTAGATGCCGGTTTTCCGGGGCTCAACATTCCCTGGCCAGTCTGACTGCTTCCGTGGCATGGACCACTACTTTTGGGGGTTGCTGATCCAAAATATGAGGGTTAAAAACACAACTCCCTTTGATGAAATGATCTGAATATAGAGCTAGCTTCATTGGAACTGAAACTAAGACCATCTCCACCATGCCATTCTATAGGAGTGCCAAAATTTGAAATTTTTGCAATTGTGGGGCATGATTAGCACTGCACCAGAGGATCTAAATTTCATCACTGAAACTGCAGGCTGCTAAATGTAATTACTTGAGGTTATGAAAGGGTGTTACCTGTGCTACCATTCCCAAACATTCTCCATGAATTTTGATCACATTATAGGTAAGCCTCAGAGCACAGAACAAACTGGCTGATGGGGGATCAGAAAAAGGGACAAATAGATCATCTACCAATGTGAGGGTAGAGATTGATACAACTAAGCACATCATAAGATGGGGTTATGGCTTCATGGGGTTTCCAAGATGAAAATAGTGGGGAAAAGATGGGGCATTTGCCAAGGGGATGAGGGAAAAAAACTGATTGAGAAAAGTTCCAGAATGATGTGGAATGACTGATCCAAGTAGAATGTCTGATCCAAGTAGAATGTCTGATCCAAAATGGTCCAAAGTGTGAGAAGTTTCTGATGGCTGATTTTGGGGGTCTACTGCTCTGTTGGCCAGGTGTATTTTGTCCCTCCAAAATAGAGAAAGTGGAATATCTTGAGATCCAGTGGGAATTGAGCCATGCTTTCAGGGGTTGACCTAGGGTAATTTGGGCCTTTGACTCTGATTCTGAGGTGATTGAGGTGGATTTTTTTGATTCCTTGATGATCTGTTTAAATATTGAGGGTTAAAAATATGATTACCGCACCAGATTGTTTTGCTTTCTCAACAGGGAATCAGGCTTGGGACTGTTCCAGAATGGAGTGGGCCATTGGTCTCAGCAGCTTCAATATTCAGGAAACCTGAGATATGGTTGATCCTCTTGCCACCATTCCAACCACAAGGGCCTTCTACTTGGCTGTCAAAAGGTGTCGTGCTTTTCTTCTGGCCATCAGACTTCAGCTTTTTTTTTTTTTTTCAAAAAAAAAAAAAAAAAGGTATCAGCAAACCTATAAGTTTAAATATTATCAAGAAAAAATTCAAACAGGGACTTGCCAACTCTTTGGAGGTGATATGCTGTTGAAGGAGAAGTAATAGTGGTGGTTTGTTGGTTTTGATGAACTGGAAAACCACCAAAGCCACTGTGTATCTCAGAAACAAACAGGGTTCTCCCCAGAGGGGTTTTGGGGCTTGAGCCATGCAAAAAAAAATGTCAAAAATTTTCTTCTGGCTGCTGTGTAAACTTTGGTATGTCCTACATAATTTGAAGGGTATGCTTCCACAGACAAGCCATTGGCCAGCCAGGCATTCGTGATAAACCCCTGCTGAGCAAGTTGGAGTGGTCCTTGAGCAGCCCATCTTCTTATTTGATGCTCAGGCCCAGCCATTATCAGCAAGAAAAGGAAGAAGGGGGCTTCACTCAGGTGTATACATACAAATTAATACATAATACATTGGTGAAATAATATTAATAAAACAGAATAGTGCCAGAGTAACACACAATTTAAGTGCATGTGACCACCAATGTTTTTACATGGAATTTGGAATGGTGAGATGATATTGGACTCAACTTCAAGTTTTTTCAATTATAGTTTAAGGTAAACAAGAAAGAAATCATGTATTAACCAGATACTATAAAATGTGATATCAAACATTGGGCAGATTTCCAATACTCCAAGATCCTCATTGGAATTATTGAGAGAAAGAAACAATAATAAATATTTTTAGGCATATGTATTGTTTTAAAAAAATAAAAAGCTAACTTATGAATAAGAAATTCCTATTTGTATCATATATGTTGAAATTAACATATTTACCCAAAAGAGAGGAAGAATGATTAGATACTGAACAAAAAAAACCCAAAAGTCTTTTATTGTGACTGATAGTCCCACTGCTTCATAATTTGGACATTTCAAAAAATATACCAAATCCAAGTACCAGATCTTAAAAAAATCACACCTTAAATTTGACTGGTAATTGATTTTGTTGATAAAGAAAAAACTGCATTGAAAAAAGTTTTAAACGTTTTGCTATTCATCATTCCTTTTTCCAACTTCTCAGCGAGTTCAATCCTGGATGATTTCATCCAAACTTCCAGGAGAGTCCAGACAGAGTTCATTCTTCTGTAATCATTGTATTCTAGTTGATTCTTGAATTCAAGCAACTCCTGATCAGGAAGGTTATTATAATTCCCACGTTTAAGTTGGGGATAATGATCGAAATTTCCAAAAATTAATTTTAGTAGTAGAGTGAACCCCTCCTCTATTTTTTCTCCTAAGCTGGTAGGTTCCTCTTGTGAGATGGGCAAAATTGTGCATATCATCTCCACATAAAACAGGTATGTTATCAAGCTCTTCTTTTGTCCAGTTCGTAGTATCTCAATTGTATCCTCAAAATATTGTGGTTTTAATTTTGTCAATTTGGACCAATGTTCATACCACTTCTCTCTATTGTTCATAAGTATGTCTTGAGATTCGTTTTGATGTGAAGCAGTGTTAAATCGAGATGAAATTTCTGATGTTTGGGGATGAATGCCATTGCCACGGATGTTGTATAAGTTAATAAACTGCTCTTCTGTCATAATTAATCTTCCACCTGTTACTCCATCCTTTGGAAGTACTTCAATCAAGTCAAGGATTTGTTTCCTGGGGTAAGTATATCTACCAGATGGTTCAGGGGAAAGAAACACTTCTCTGGTGAAGTTCAGCCTTGCTGTATCAGATTCTGTACCGGATGAGGAAATCCCATGATCTTGATCTGTGAATTGATCATTCAATCTTGGAATAGAGCCTGGTACATTTTTGCTGGGTACTTCCTTGGCCAACCAATAATAACCACTATCCTTCGCCGTGTCACTGATGAATAAAGTCGCGGCCTCGGTTGTTTCAGAAGGACGAGTGCTTTGCGGGTTTGCTGGGTCAGATGTTCGGCTTGAAGCTACTATTGATACATTCGTTCTTGATGGGCTGGATGGGGCCTTGAGCGCATCATCCGCGTTCAAATCAGAGCGCGGAAGGGTTCCTTCTGTATATTTGTGTTGATGCTTTTGCCAGATTTCAAGCTGAGAAGGAGAGGTAATATGGAATTTCGGGCGTGAACTGGGAGTCAGTGGATCATCGGGGATTTTCCGCTTGAAGCTTCTACCCAATGCATGAGGGGAATGTGTGTCCATTGTCACTGGCACAACGGGATGTGCATCTCCAGTTCCGCTGATATCTGAAATATCAATGTCATGCCTCAAGTTAGATCCCTCGGGACCTTCCACATTGCAAGTCGGGTGATTTTCTTTGCAATGACCTAAATCCGCGGCAGGAGGAGGAGTGGAGACCCCATGATATTGAGAAGAAGCTGCAAGCTGGAGAGCCGGACGGATCGCACCAGGGCCCTGCAGCGGGCAGCCTTCCTTGGGATTGTTGCAGCGATTGTCTAGCTGAAAAGGTGATCTAAGATGGCAATTGTCGTCTTCCTCGTCAGCGGGTGTCGCATTCAAATCAATGCCACCGACTCTCGGGTGGTGCTGAGGTGGTCTAGGGTTGTTGACCCAGCCGGGCTGATTGGGACTTATATCTACTGCAGGGTGCTCTCGGCTCAAGCCGAAGTCTTTGAGGAACTCTCTGGTTGCATGGCACTCGATGATCAGCAACAGGCCGAATCGAAAACGGAAAGCGTCGAGTTGCATCCTGGTGAATACTGGTTCGGGTTTACTCGGTACTTGAAAGAGAATTGATGACGCCGTTGCAGGAGTGCTGGGGTTGATAATGAGGCATGCTGGTTCACATGTGCAAGATATTTACACAAAAAATTATGTCGCCAATGCGACTTGTGTCAATTGATGATTTGGTTAGCGTTGGCACATTTAAATTTTTGCTGGACAGAATTGCATTCCGCCGATGACCTTGTAAGTTGTCTGTTAGCGTCTCGCTGGAAGAAGGATGCCGTCGGAGATCCATATCCTCAATATGGGTGAGGCTGCGCAAAAACATGTATTTGAACCCCGTCCCCACTCCAACTCTGCCCATAATGCTCTTTCAGCAAGGCTAGTAATGTGTGTAATGGATGACAGTAGGGGGAGGTGCGGTTGCAGCGTTCTATGGATCACGACTACATCGGCCGGAAGACGGCGTGACGGTATCATTTATCTGTCGGTCAAATTACGAGGAGGTGAAGGCCGAGGGGATAGAGATCGAGAGCGGCGCGTATGGAAAATGCAGGATTCAGCCAGAACGAGTGTTCCCTTTGATGGAGCGAGCAACTCCGCACGAGTGGGACTGAGTCGATGACACGGACCTACTTGCGCCGCTCTTGACGAAAGACTTGAGATCCAATCGCAATCTCAATCAGAACTATTGGCCAAATTACTTCGGAACGGCCAAATCATTGATGTTGAGACCTACGGCGAAAGAGATTTTCAACTTCTTCGTTGGCACAAGCTCGCTATCAAGTCTGTCAAATCTCACACGCTGCTTGTTGAGTCTACATAACCAAAGAAGAAGAGTTTCCCTCGAATAGATGCGAGGAGAATACAAGCGCTAATGAGATAAGTTTGGAGGAAATCAGTGCATCAATGAATGCGAGTTCGATACTATCAGGCAGACAAGCTTTCATCAGAGATGGTGAAAGATCCTGAGCTGCGAAAGCACCTGGAAGACTGCATCGAAGAGGTATTCGTGGCGGCCAAGAAGATCTTTGGGATGGCGGCCCGGAGCACTTTGCGAGCATTGAGCGACTCTTGAAGTCGACCGAAAGAGCTGGGGAACGGTCGACCATCTAACCGTCCATATTGGTCGACTGGGAACTTGGGCGGCCGCTCGAGATCGAAGCCATCCTCGGTCTTCCTATCTGCATCGACGCCGCTCGCGCTGGCATCAAACTCGCCCGCATCCAGTCCTGTCGAGGGCACGGCGGAGCAACATCATCACTCCTCAGTCGTTCGTTCATCTTTCCTGCTCCCTCAAGTTCTTCAACTTCAGCTCATTGTCTTAGCCAATTATCTCCGCGGCAACCATTGGTTATGTTTTCCTTTTACTCTAGTATTTTCTTTCATTGTTTCCTGACCCCCTCATCTATATATGCCAGCTCTAGTTTGCGTAATCAATCAATTCAATTTATTATTCCTTTACGGTTAAAGAACACGAACGAAAGAGCCGACACGAGACCGTAGGGAGGGGAAACGTCGTCATACGAGGCCGCGGGACTGGCAAACTAATCATTCTTCGCAATGGAACCGAACATACCTTTTCTACCACAAACTCAGCAACCAGTCCCACCACCAATTCCTGTCACCAGTAATGGCTTTTGACAAGCGATGCTGAAGACAGCTTTGGAAAAGATTCCTCAGCTGACGGTAGAAAACTACTCCATATGGAAAAATAAGAGGATGGCTCTCTTGAATTTGTGGGTGGTTCTACAAGCTCTCAACAACCAAGAGGCCCCTTTAGGAGCCGAGAAGCCAACAATGCAGAATTAATAGCCCGGTTCACTTAGGGCTTTTTTAGCAAATCCGTAACCACACGTCAGCAAGTGTTCCCAGCCAAATTGGCTGGCGCTTCGGGTTATAGTTTGCTGACGTGATACGGATTTATGGCCTAAGTGAACCGGGCTAATGATGCTGCTGCTCTCAAAAATAAACAGCGTGACTCACAACAACATGGTGACGGCCGATTACGCAGAATTGGCTTAGAGGATCTGGCTCTTGATCAAAGAAAGGTTTGAATCCTCACAATCATAAAACTGTGCAAGGATCTTCAACCGGCAATTTAACTATGCCAAATTTCAAATAAACTCAGTCAAATCTTTGGTGACAGACATCAAAGTGGCCATGAATAAATTAGTTGATGTGGGAATTGACCTACTCTAGGATATATTGGCTTACATCATACTCTTCAAGTTTCCCAACTTGCTCCAATCTTGTAAACAACAAATAATTCATTCTGATAAGGAGCTGAATGTCAAATGTGTCTCTAATCATCTTATACGCTTCAAAAATGAATTGCAAGTGGAAGCTAAGGAATCAAGTATTTTGACATCAGATGCAGGCATACATACTTTTTCAAAGAGGGGAAAAACCAACCTAGAAGCCAATCCAACACATCCAGTAGTGCAGATTGGGTTATCAAAATTCAAAGCAGGATGGTAACCACTCTATTGAAAACTGCTGGCACTTAAATTTGGATAAAGTTCCAGATTGGTGGGTGGAATCCCAAGCACATTGGAAGGCCAGCAAAGAGAAGGAGACAAAGAAATTAGGGGGTTCAACACGCGACCCCCCCACTTTCAATCCGCGACCCCCCCAGACGTCGACCCGCTGTCGACAGGGGTCGCGGAACCAACAATGGGCAGTTACGTTACGATACGTTACAGCAGGGAAATTGGATAACATAACTTTTTTTAGTTATCCAGATTTTTCTTTTTTGTAAAGTAACTAATTTTTGGCTGTAAGTAATGTAAAGTAACTTATGGAAATTTTCCTTTTTTTTTTCTGAATGATAACGTAACTTTTTGGAGGATATCTTTTTGGTAACTTGGTGCCAAAAAAATTAAGGCCAGATATCAGATTTAGCGTAGTGGTTAAGGGCTGCCCTTGTGTATTGACCACAGGTTGTGAGTTCAATTCCCACTAGGGTGCTTTTTTCATTGGCTGAAAGGGGAGAAATTCATAAATAACAGTTTGTGATCAAATTGAGGACACTTTATCTTGCTCATATTGACCAAATTAGTTACTGAATATCACACCCACAAGCACATTGCACTTGTGTTATCCATATTTGGCAAACAGAGTAACGTAACTAGGTTTTGCTCAAAATATCGGGTATCGTAACTATCAGAACAGTGGGACTTTCTCTGGGATGGATATCGTAACTGAACTTGCGATATCTGTAACAAGAAGATAACGTAACTGTAAAGGTTACATTACAGACAAAGTTATACATTTGGGTAACGTAACTGCCCACCATTGGCGGAACCAATTCCCCGTCGCGACAGAGGGTCGCGGGTCAAATCCCCCAAATGGGGCCGGGGGGTGGGTCGCGCAACCAATTCTCAAGCGTGAGAGAGGGTCGCGGACCCAATTTTTTTTTTTTTGTAGAAATAAAAAAAAAGGCCATAACTTCTACAATTCATGAGATATCAACACAAAAATTACACCATTTTAAAGGAAAAAAATCATACAATTTTTTGAGCAAACATGAAAATGTAAAAATAGATAAACTCTGCAAGAATAACAGAGACGCAAGCCCCCAAGGGGGCATAAAGAGTAAAGATTGGGCAAGGTGGATTTACACAACATGAAATCTCTTAATTCTTTAATTCAAACATATAAAATGTTCAAATCAAAATTCTGGTCATTTTCAACAAAATAAAAACAATAAAAAAAACTGATTTTTTTTTTGAAGAAAATCAAGAAAAATAAATAAATAGGAGGAAAGGAAA
>SMGU01007606.1:0-16083 GCA_004348175.1 Puccinia novopanici
CAAGAATGTTATACCACATTGAATTATTAGCCCTTCACAGGGCCTTAGTTCATCTCTTGCTCATGAGTGGTTTATTTTTCATAAACATGATTTGTGCACAGATGAACCAGTATCTCACTTTCATTTTGGATTTTTTTTTTTTTTTTTTTTTGGCCATACCTAATTGAGAGGTCATATGATAAAAGTCATTTTTTTAATTTTTCTACTGAGAAACACAGGAAAAACAATCCCAATGTATTTCACAAAAGCTTCAAGATCATTTTTCCAATGCTTCATAAGCATCAACTTTTGCGCAACATAAAGGGGGGTTCACCATAAGCTTTCATTGGGAGTACTATTGATTTGGCACATTGAAAATGCCCAAATACAGCTTACACATTTTTTACACCTCTCATCAAATGGGTGTGATTGATTAAAAAGATACTTCCTGGCTTGATTGATTTTGGTCAAACCAATGTCTGCGTAACCTGTAACAATTGTTGACATTTTTGTTAAGCCGTTAAAGTATCTCATTTTAAGCTAAAATTTAGAAATCATCAATCTTTTCATGGTTTTGCTTTTTTTTTCTCTCTTTCACAAAAAGGGATACAACAAAACTGAAACCTACATGTCGGCCATGCTAAGCCGCGCAAGCCAGTGGGAGAGGTGACGGCATAGAAACTTAGTGGCCAGGCATGTCGGTCTAAGAGAATATTGGCTGTCGAGAATTGGGCGCTCTACTGCTTCCCTCCAGGTCTGCCTTGGAAGACCGCGTGGGAGCGGCCTTCGTATGGATGGCCAGGTGTATTGTGTATTCACGACAAAGAAAAATGAGGTCGTTGGCCTGCACTCGACCGATTCGGGAGACCGATGCTGGGGTGATGATAGAGCGAGAGGCTGAGTGCCATGGCCGGATGCGGTCGGTGGCGTTGTGCCATGGTGCCGGCTGCAGAACGTGAGGACCAGAGGCTGTGCATCCAGGACTGTCGACGATTCCCGCAATCGTGAAAATCCGGACAGGCTCGGTGGTGCTGGCGGGAATATCCATGTAAGGCTGACTGTCCTGGTGGTCGATAATCCATCTTCTAATTTCCCCAAACCTTTCCCGGAGAAGCTTCAGGATCTTGCACAAGATGTGAGTCCTTCACTCGCCGTTCCAGTTTCTCCATGAGACAGCAGGCTTCCTTCTTGACAGAACGGAGAGCTGCGATGTCCCAGACCTTCCTCCTTGCACGTCTGGTCTACCCCACAAACCATGCCCGTATATCGGCTAACTATTCCCTCCGCAGGTCCCACATCGCTTCTCAACAGTCCTTCAAGCTAAGTGAGTCCGTGAATGTCATATCCTTTTTTTTATTTGATATGTTTGTTGTTGACCTTGTCATTTCCTTATATAGACCATACCATGTACCGAATCAAGTGAGAAATGAACACCGAAAATCTCTCTTTCCATCTCCAATTAAGCTGCGACGGCCACCGATGCTTATTCATTTCATCTCAATCTGCACGATCGAACAGGGATCCCAAAGTCAGCCTGGAATTCTATCAAGATATTTTGGGGATGAAAGTACGCCTTTTTTTTGCACGAGCTCGCCAGCGCTTTGGTTTAGTTCTTTCCTCAGGAGTGGCCAGAGGATGAAAGCTGTATTGAAAACAGAGGGCTGATTTTCCCTGGTGGGGGGGGTGTACATGTTATTGTATTTACATCAATGGAAATGCAGCTATTAAACACGATGAAAATGGAGGCGGGGAAGTTCACGAACTATTTCCTAGGGTTCGCTGATTCCGAGTCCGCTAGTCCACCAGGAGTATTGCGTCGGGAGGGGGTGCTCGAGTTATGCCATAATTGGGGCACCGAATCCGACGACAAATTCGCCGGCTATCATAACGGCAACAAGGCGCCTCAAGGCTTCGGTCACATCGCAATCACCTGTGATGACGTGCATAAGACTTGCGCGTACTTGGAAGAAAAAAATGTTAAAGTATGCCGCTCCTTCTTACCTACCAATAATATTCTGCGCTTTTTTACTTTTTTTGTTCATGGTCTTTGCAAAGCGCCGCGTTGATTACCATTTTTTTACTTCTTTTACTCCGTTGAAGTTCCAGAAAAAGTTGAGCGAGGGCTCGATGAAAGAAATAGGTGAACTGCTCTTAGTGCTAGTCATGCAAGACAACAGCTTTCGGAAATCTCTATCAGAAAACCTTTTGGCTCATTGCGTTTTTTTTTTTTTGTCTTGGGGGTGACGATTAATAGCTTTCATTCAAGATCCAGACGGATATTGGATCGGTAAGATGCAAAACATGAATTGCCTACCCATTTCCGTTACTTTTAAGCAGAAGACATATTGATATGTATTCTTTTTTTTTAGAGATCCTCGGAAACAAATTTCTCGACTGAAAGGAAAGAAACCTCCAAAAAAATCCGGTTGATTGTGCCAGACATCCGGCGTCATATCTGGATGAAAGCAAAAGAACAACAAAATACAGATAGTGCAAGTATTAACATAATAAAATGGATTAGGTCTTGTCCATAATGCATACCAACTCCCCATCGTCCAAGGAAGCAGCGCATCCCGTAAGAAAGCATCGAATACATTGAATATGTCGTTAGTTCAGTTATTCCATCCACATCTCCGTTCTCAATCTGCTCTCCTTCTAGTCCACTCTATTATCATAAATCCAAGTAAATCATATTATTCCATGCTTAGTGCTATTAAGAGACGGCAAAGTTCTCTCAATCAGACGATTGTATAGTCCTTATTCCGGCGTAGAGTCTCAGATCAAAATTTCAGTCCTGTCCTGAGCTAAATTTAGTAGTATTTATAATCTTGTCACAATTTTTGAAGGAGTAATGTGCTTTAAATAGATGTTTCTAAGAATCGACCAGCGGATGCAGTGAGCTAGGGGAGAGTATGGTAGGGCATGAGACTGGGAACTGAGGAGGTGATGAGAGAAAGGAGACAAAATATATGAGTGAGGAAAGTAGGGAGGAGACACAACCAGACTAGATCTTGAAGGTATAAACCTAAACTTAGGACATGAATGAAAGAAGAACAGAATCCAGCTGATTTTCCTCCCCACTGGCACTAAGCCTGATCTACTTTGTGGTGTCCCATTTGTGCCATGATTTCAGAAGTGGATTGCATAGGCATTGTGATCAGATGAGTACATCCACAGGAAATGTCTAACATGTGGAGAAAGTTTTTTTGTGGCAGAGCTAGGATATATACCATTGGAATGGACAGCAATGGTGTGATTGAATTAATGAGGAGTGATGGGAATGGAATGGAGGCAATGCTGGGAGACTTTTTTGTCTCAATCAGGAATGGGACAGAGTTCATACATGGACTGGGAAGCTTTTTATCTCAACCAGGGATGGAATTTAGGTGAGGGAAAGCTATCAGGGTGAGTGTTTTGTAAGGGTACTACTTCTGGTGGTGTTAGGGTGGGATACAACCTCACTTAAAAAGGTTATGGATGTGAGCCTGTGTCTCTAGAGTGACAACAGGACACAAAGGTTTGTTAAAGAATTTGTATTTCTTAATAAGAAGATACAAATTAGATAACAAGGCAAAGAAAAGAAAAGCTATTTTATTTTTTTGTCTCTACTGATTTATCTCTAAGCTGATGAAGCTGAGGACAGGAGTAATAATAAGGTCTCAACAGATCAACTCTAGAGAGGACTGGAGAAGCTGTGAAACACTAGCCTCCTCTGGATGACTCAACAGAGGGTCTCTTCTGGATGACTCAACAGAAGGTTCACTGGTATGATGGAATCAAGACCAGGTCCAAGATTTTTGAGGGAGTTGACCCAAGGCTCTTTAACTGGAAACCTATGTAGTTTGTTTGATGATAAAAACCACAGAAAAACAAGGTGAATGATGAAGAAGAGGGGAAAGAAACAGGTGAGTAGTAAGGGTGGTTCAGAACCACCTAGTGAGGAGAGAAAGAAACAGAGAAGAGAAAGATTAACAGGAGAGGTGACTTACTGATATGTGATAATGACACTGGATGCAGTGGGAAAATGACTTAGCAGTGAGGGACCTCTGGATTCCTGGTGAGTAATCTGTTCTGGTTCTGGTTGATGTCTGGCCTGAGGTTGAAAATTTTCACTGAGCTCTGATTATCCACCAGTGGGATTAGAGTTAAATTGAATATATTCAATTTGAGCTAGAAAATCATTATATTTTCAACCTTGATTATTTCAGGCATTCATCACAACTATGTTACACTTCATGCATTGTGTATGGGTAGAAAAATAAGGAGAATATGATAAAAGAGTGTATTCAATCCTATGAAATAAATAATAAAAACTCTTATTTAAGAGAAAGGAATAATGAAATAAATTTATTTATTTACAATTGAAGCCTTTTGGACAGGCTTGCTGTCTCTAAGGCTGACAATGGAAGTAGTATGGGAAAAATTGGCACAAGGAAACAATTTGATGGGGGGGGGGAAAGCTATCACCATGCCTTTGTGGGGACATGTAATGAATTGATTTTTGTATCCTGTGAAGCACAGCCCGTACTAGATTACAACCCCACTTTTGGGAGTCCTTCTGAAGCCCCAAGGGATCCATAGAATATCAAAAAAACAAAAAAGGATTACTCTGGAACTGAAATGCATTGAGGGTGTTCAAATTTAATTTCTAAACTCAATTTTACGTAAAATCATGAAATTTTCCAAGAATTAAAGAAGTGTTTCTAGTAAGGGTTATCACCAAATTTCATGTGGTTGGTAATTTGCTCATGTTGGATTTATGATTTAATTTTTATGTAGAATGTGGTTTCAAAATCAACTTTGAATACCATAATTCTCAGGATATTTACCCACCAAAACATCAGGAAGTACAGAGAAAATTCTCCTCCCAATGTAGAGCAGCTTCATCCATCCATCCTGAAACTTGATCCAAAGGAACTGAGTTGGTCTTCTTAAATCTCAAGCTTCAAGTCTCCCTTGTTTTACTTTCAGTTTCTACCAAATCTGTGAATAGTCAATCAGCTCACTGGAGCTTTCCAGCTGGTTGTTGGAATTTATTATTGCTGTTTCTCATAGTTTTTCATCACTTTCAACAATCAATTCTTGGTTGAGAGATTTAGCATAACAGACATCTCTACCCCTCAAAAATCAGGAATTGCTGACAAGTTCTTCCAAAACAAGGTGGGCTCAAACTTCTGTGGTATCTGACAACATTATGCATAAATAAATCCTCCAGGACAGTCAATTTAAAGATAGCTGATCAACTGGGGGAAGTTGACATTCCATATTGGTAAGGGGCCTTTGTTCTCTTTCCCCCCAGTTGAGAAACTTCTTTATCTAGTGATCTATTTGAAATAACCCATTTTTGGCCTAAAAAAAAGATAAATTTCAGCTCCTACTTCTATAAAAAAAATCTTCAGCAAAGAGCTTTTGGCAGGATGAACTTCATGTAATTCAATTGTAGTGAGTTGAATTGATTCTTTGAAGAGCTGTTTAAATAAGTGGATGCTTTTTTCATTGTATTCCATACGCCTTTTTTTTAAAGTGGTCAAGATTCACTTCAGTCTGTCTTTGAATATCAGGTTGCTCATGACATCGGAGGAACAATGGAAATTGGGCAATTCCCCCTTTAAATTATGAGGGCTCTTGCAGCAAGCCTTGAGAGAGGAATTGATCTGTGTCATTGCTAGCTTCTTGGAGGAGTGGTTATTTCAAGCCATGCTAGTCACTCGATCAATAGTTTTCCAGTTCAATAAAGAGAAAGTAAATCAGACATCGATTTTCTGGGTCTAGTTGGAGGTTAGTAAATGTGAGGTGATTAATATAAAGGGGGATTGGTTTCTTGTCATCCAGATATCAGTTTTCAATGCATATTTTGTGGTAAATGGGATTGGACTTTGTACAAAATGGCCACTTTGGCAAGGAGCTGGTAAGAGATCTCGTAATAGACCATCTAAGACGAGGTGAATGGGGCTTCCCATGAAGGCACCGACATCATTCTATTGTCCCGCCTTTTCCGCAACACATCTTAAAAAAAAGTCCACACAATACACGGGAGGGGACGAAAACGCTTAAATTAGGAGAAGACTACAGTGCGCGTGTAAGTGAAATCGAACAGATGTCAAAACAAAAAGAGACAAAATGACAACAACGATGGAACCCCCAGGAGTAGTGGTTTCCAACACAACTTGGATACTTCTTGTTCTGAGAATGAAGTGTGAGTGAAAAACGAAAGTGATCATGTCTCTGGAATAGTGATAGAAAGAGGTACAAAAGATTGTTCAAGTTTGCTTAGCATCTTACAAGGGATTACGATACAAAAAGGTGTAAGAAACAAGCCGAACATGAGAGGAAATCATGGAAGGAAGAGACGGGTTGATTAAAAGGTGACGGTGGTGACGTCGCCATGGGCACCAGCGCCAGGGAAGGAGCTTTTATCGACCACCTCGAGCGTGAATCTAGCCACCACGTCTTCGCTTTCTCGTTGCCGACCAAGCGCCGGCGAGTCGATGGAGTTAGAAGCATCTGGGGAGGCCTTGGAGCGCGAGAAGGGCTTGCTCTCAATGATCTGAATGCTGATCAATCCGGCGTCGATCTTTCGCGGGATTCCCCAAACCTGAATAAACGCAGAGTTATCACTCATGAGCCAGAGCAAACAAACCCTCCTCATGAGGAAAAACTCATAAATTGTGCTTACCTCGCATTCAGTGGCATCAAAATGAAGCCAGTCGGGCAGTTGTTTGCGGTCCAACGCGGGTTGAGACGGGTAGTCGGTCAGAGCATAGTAGGTGTGAACATCGCCTGGGGCGAGGCTTTGGTCTGGCCCATTACCCCTGGAGCTCGATTGGGGTTTGACGCTGGGAGTCATATGAAACGGCTCCCCGACGCCGATGCTGAACACCGGCAATCCGGCTGCGGGACTGCGCTTGGGAAGACCCTGGAGAGGGGCGGCGCTTTCGTTGAAGCTTTCGGCGGTATGAGACTCGTTTAACGGGCTGTGAGCACGGACAGAGCTGGTGGCACCCATGGGGGACGGCTTGGATACCGGGTATCTCGGCTGCTCGGAAGGCGCAAAGAATATCGCTGACGTGGCAGGCGACCCAGGCTTCGATGAGCTTGGCTCAAACTTGTATTTGTCCGATTGGATGCTGAGTCTTTGACGGCGCGAAAAATCCGCGTCGTTTGATTGCTGGTCCAAACGGAGATGGGTTTCTGGGCCACTGGGATGGGCGGCGGAAGAAGCCTCATCGGACGACGAGGTGGGAAGCGAATCTTGTACTTGTCGTCCCTGGAAAGGAATCAGCTTGGGGCGATGGGCAGCAGAGTTGGCTTCACTTGTCCCAACACCGCTGGAGGCAGATGAGTAGTCGGCAGTGATACGACGGTAGCTAGCTGTCTTGATGGCACCAATCGACTCGGAACACGCTTTGACATCTTCATCAGTCATCGAGCGGGCTGGGCTGGAGGCTGTTCCATCGTCCACGACCATCCGGATCGTGCCCATATCAACGCCCTCGGCTGACGATCCAGAGGGCGAGGAAAATTGCGTGTTGGCCATTCGGGGGCCGGGCACAAAGTCCTTGCGACGTCTGGGCGTAGATCCCGACGGCGTTTCTAGCCACCGGCCACTCCGGGAGGAGGAGCCAAGGTCACTGTCGCCTTGAGTCTCCGTGTAAAAAAGGCTCGAGCTGCCAGTGGTATTCCAGCTGGATCTTTCACCTTCTGAGTCGGATAATGATGCCGGCATCGCGCCGGTGTGGGCATCCCTACTGCCGGAATCCGCAGAGCCAGAGCGCCACGATTGGTCTGCCTCGTCGGTGGTTTTCGGCTCAGATTCAGTTTCCACATGAACCACTCGGTAGTTTGGTTCCACGATTCCCAAGCCTTGAAGTGAGGGTGGTTGGGTGGGGGAGAAGGTACGCGCGGCGGGAGACGGCTTACTGAAAACCTTGAAGACGTCAAGACGCTTGAAGCCTGATTCTGGGACTGGTTCATTCCCAGCAATCGTCATTTCCGTCTTGGTGATCGCCATCATGGGACCTCCAATGCCGGCTTTCGAGTTCCAGGCGGGCGAGCGAGGGTCGATTAGGGTGTCACCAATGCTGTAGGGCGTCCCTTTGATGGGGCTTTCGGAAGGCTTCAGTGGTCCCATCTTGTCGTTGGCATATGTGTAGTAGGGGTGGTAGACATCTTGAAAGCTTTCTCGTTTGCCATCCGCTGAGCAGTAGACACGACAAGTCCTCATGATCAAGATCAACAGCATAAGACCACCCAGAGTGCCGAAAATAATTATCAGCCACAACTTCACGGAAGCGGGAAGACCGGCCTTCTTATAGTAGTTGCCATCCTTCTGTGAATTGGTAGAAAAGATCACGGGCAGGTGAGCAGTCGACCTCAGTCCACTCAATCCAGATGCCTCCAGATCAATATCAATCTTCTGGTCCTTGCTTCCTAACGTCGAAGGTGCCTTTCCTGCGATTGCCAACGGCTGCGTGGTGAATTGAAGCCACGAACCAACAGAGGACGGCGTGATGCTCCCAAGCGTGTAAGTCGCGTTGAGGTTGGAGGTATACTGGGCCAAGTTCAGCGTGAAGTTTTCCCCAGGATGGACGAAAAATGGGGGCAAGACTGCGGCTGTGAAGAGGCCGGGTACGACGCGTAGGGAGAGCTGGGTGGATATGATGTTGTGGCAGCTGGGAGAAGAAAAGGTGATGGGAATTGAGAGGTTGGTTAACGCGGCAAGAGAGGCAGGCAGCGTGCCACTGATCGAGGAGTGTGCTTCATCGTAGGTGAGATATGGAACTTGAGATAAGTCCACTTTGGCGCTGATGATTGAGGAGGCATTCTTTGACGTGCCATCAATGGTGAAGGCATCGAAGGGGATCGTATAATTCACAATGCTTTGTGCGGTGGCATTGAGGGCGGGAAGTGGGGCGAGCATGTCGAGGAGATGAGCAGAGACGGTGATTCTGAAGGTTTGCTGAACATCACCATAGCCAAAGTTGTCACTGCCATACACGACAATGGTGGTATCCTTCTGTTCATTGGGACTGACACCATCAAAAGTAGCGGTAGAGGGATTGAACTTGATCCAACTGGGCAAACTTGTTGTACCTGCTTCGTAGGCGGTGTAGTAAATAGTCTTGTGGTCCGCAACAAAAGTATCGCGAAGTAATCCGACAGACCAAGACCAATTTGGCGGAACACTGATGCCTCCCGTAGCATGCTCGTACTTGGCTGAGGCTAAGACGGCGCCATTACCCAGCTGACTCTGAAGGGGCAGCTTGACGGTGGGTGATTGGCCGTTGGCCACAAGTAGCCGAAGAGAGTCAGACACCGAGTTTGAGTTGGCCGAGTTGAAGGCCCTAATAGTGACAGTGGTAAAACCCAGGTCGGAGCTGGCAGGCGTGCCGCTGAAGGTTTGCGTTTCTGGTACAAAAGTGGCCCAAGAAGGGAGATTTTCGACCTTGAATGACACTCCATTCGTACCAGTTGATGTGTTGAAGGTGCCGGGGAGTAAGGACCAGGAGAAGAAGTTTCCGACGCGTGCTACTGGGGGTCGTTGGCTGCGAATAGGATAGACGACCAGCGGAGCAGTCGTGGTTGATGGTGCAGCAAGGCAAGAAGAGAGTAGAGCCAATAGACAGAGGACCTGAAACGCGCCCTTCATGATTGCATCCATGAGTCCGTTTTATGCCTGAGAATGCCGCGAAATGGCGAAGGGAATTAATGACCTGCGTTTCCTTATAAGCTCATCAGCAAAGATGTTCGTGATTATACTCTGACTGGGATGAAAAAAGCTTACCTCAAGGACGCGTATAGCAATGTTCAAGAGAGTGATGGAAGAACCACCGCGATAAAATAGCAGTGTGGGTTGTGTGTTGGTGATGTGAGGGCAAGCTCCGGTGGTGATGATGGTGATAAGAGACTCAAGCACAATAAACGATTGATAAAACAAGACTCGACAGAAAACAAGTAAAACAAGAAGAAACAGATACTTAGTGATTAGAGCGAGGGATGCTTGACTGAAGGGTAAGATAAAAATAAGATAAATAAGATGATAATGGGGATGGGCAAGAGGGAGCTGATGTCTATAAGAACTTGGGGGTCCGAAATATTTTTTGTCATCGCAATCAGTTTAGTGAAGACGAGAAAGCAATGACATGGAGAGTCTTGTCATGCGTTGCAAGCTGGACCAAGCTACTGGAGCTGAACTGAGCATAAAGACGCGACGCTGCCCTCTTGGCTCGTAGATTGTGCAACAAACTTCTATCCAACAGAGACTGGCGCGCAAGCGCTGGGTCAATGCAAAGATACACTCTTTCTATGTACCTGGCCTTGCACACTAACTGGCAGCCAAGGGGTAATCAGCTTGAACAAGGGATAATGTCACTGCCATCCTTATAGAAACTCCTCATTTATGCCCCAGTCTTGACTCTCTGCAAGCATTCGTTCCTCCATCAACGTGTATAACCAATGAGCATCAGCATGGAAACACTCTTGCATGATCCCCCCGCGTACTGAGGCGGTTGCCGGCGCAAGGTCAGTCAGAAAGCATGAGAATTATTTCTCGCTTGAAATCACATTTGATTTACAAAAAAAAAGGCCAAGATTCCTGTGCGACATGCACAAGTGGCGTCGGCAAGTGCTTTATAATCTGAACCCGAACCGACCTCATGTGTTGTGAAGTGCTACTCTCTAACAAGATGGGGATTCTGAAGTGAAAATGGCCCGAAATAACCACGTCAAATCCTGTATTTTGGAAAGATCACTGGAACTCTTCGACAATCCATCAAGAAAATTGGGTGCCACATTGTTACAACGAGCCATGGAGCATATATCCGTGATGAGGTTTCCCTCACGTTCCGTCGTGCCCTCTGCTAGAATATTGCTGTATCTGATCATCTGCTGCTGGTACACTTTTTGTCCAGATTTCCACCCAGAGTTAAGAGAATAGGTAACGTTGCCACGTAACTGCGACGAGCTATAACCTCATTCAAGTGGTCCATCAGGATAATAATCTTGTTTCCTCTGCTTGAATTGAGGATGGTCCTGAGACCTTGAAGAGTAGGGGGTTTTAGAGAAGGTTGAACCACTAACAAGAAAACTTAATCTACATTTTGTATGCATTATTGATTACTTTTCAAATCTAAATCCTACTTGTATAAACAAATCACAACATAAAAACAAAACAAGGTATATGCATCATTAATGAAAATAAAAAATGTGAAGGATGAGTGGGGATGTTGGGTGGTGAGCGGTGATTTTACTGATTATACACGTGTATGTGTAAGGTGGGAAGGGAAATTTGACCATGTGATGGTTGGAGTTCCACGGCACGGACCAACGTTGGAATGAGACTTGATCTTGATCCAAGGAAAAGGTTAGACATGGAGAATTAATTTGCTTTGTTTACGAATTCTAGTGCGCTTGCGACCTTGGCGGGGCGGCTTGGATGTTGCATGGGGTGAGGGACCATACCGGGAGACGTAGGTGTGAGTGAGAAGGGAGGTTGGACGCCGGGGTGGGGGCTAGATTTGGAAGCCATATTGGGCCATGCAAGCACGATGGGCCGCAATCAACTCGGCACATTTTATGGTCGATTCCTCTAGAAATATTCAGAAACAGTGTCATGTCAGCAAGGTGCTAAATGTATATTTCTCGAAATGTTTGCTCCTCACTGGATTCATCAGGCGGGCCGTACCGCAGAAAGCAGTCGTCTCGTACTCGCTTCGTTTCCGGACAGGCGCAACATCTAATCCATCACCCGTCCACGGCGCGGGGGAAAAAAAAAGGAGAAATGAACGGGTCAGAAATAGTATGATAAGGAAATGGACAAAAAAACAAAAGAATCGATCACACGCACGGTTTGATTTTCTCTGGGTTCTGAGGCTTCACAATTTGGGCTTGTGCGGCCTGCATCGAGTTGGCGGCTTCCATGGAGTTCTGAGAGTCTTGATTAGTTGGACGACGAGATGGTTGAGTCGGACAGTTTGGTTCCGGACCAAAAGGGGAAAGATGGATGCATGCGCTGAACCCTGTGGTCGCCGGTTTTGGGCGTGCACCGACCGAGATTCCCCCGGGGGGCTCGTGGCCGCACGTGGCTGCGCCCCACAGTGAGGTATTTTTGCCTGGGGTGCGAATCCGAACAACCCGACTTCGTGACGGTGTGCACAAGACAGATCCGGAGCTCCCACGGGGCTCGGGTAATACCTCCAGCCATCCGACGCGTGATGCCCGTCATGAATCTCGACTGTCAGCTGCACGGCAGACAAAAAACGTGTTAGAGTACGGCCTCAATTGAATTCTTCCACCTCACACTTCCTGCATAGTGATTGCAGATTTGAGAACTTCGATCTTGGGAAATGGTGGTTAAATGCTACATAGATTCCCTCATCAATCCTCCTCGGTCACTCACATCACTTCATCAAGTGTATTCTGATCATCATCCACTCCCTGTCCAAGAATCAGTATTCAAACAAAAGAAACGCAAGAAACGCACAAACTCATTTCATCAAATTACCTCAGTATGCAGCAAAGTGCCCTCCCTGATTCTGACAGAATGGCACAGGATGGTCATGGATTTTCTTCCATTTGTTCTAATAGCTATTGTTGCTTGTTCAGAATCAACCCAGCTGTGTGATTCCTTCAACAAGTATTAAGCATCATAAAATTCAACATATTAAGTTGGATGCATCAACTTAACAGCTTAAAATATAATCCTCCTTGATTTCCTTGGTTCCAGTCTTTTTTGGCAAATCATTAAAATCTGATAGGGCCCTTCTGTGCTTGGAACCAGAGAATAAAATAAAATAAATCATGTGAAAGGATTTTGGTAGAAAAGAGAAACCAAGGTTGCAGTCAGTATTATGACATGGTTTTACTTCATCACTCAATAAAGCCTTTCCACAAAGGAAGTATCCACAACCTTTTTTCCAGTTCTCCTCCCTATTAACCTGCGCCTTCAATTTTGAGTTTCAAGAATCAACAACACTGAAGAATTGAAAAAAATTGCCTTGAATTGATATAAATTATTGCACCCCATGTTTTCTTCTGTCTTGGGATTTTCAAATTTCTGGCACACAATGAAACTCAAAATGAATAAATCATTCCATTCATTATGATAAAAAAAATACATAATTCTATGCTAAAACAGATCACCATCAGAGAGGCCAGGAAAATATCACAGCCAGAGAACCTAACTTGGGTGACTTCATTTGGGTGCAATCAAACCCTTTAAAATAGGTTGAGATGAACTGATTTAATATAATTCCAAGGTAAATAACTTGAAATTATATTGAAGCAATTCATCTCAACAAATTTTTATTGGAATTATGGGTATCTAGTATAAGCTTAAAAAGTGATTTTTTGTAGCTGTTCATGTATGATCAGATAAGTTGCTGTTGAAACTGTTTGAGACAGAAAGTTTGAACTTTTTTCAGATAGACTTTTCTTGAAGGAGGTTGAACCATCATCCATTTTGAGGATCCATTAGACCAGCCTGTCAGGCAGATTGTTTAAGTAAGTGCACTGTAATCTGTATTTGGGATAACAATAGCTTTAAACACTGTATGAAAAATAGCTTTAAGAACTTTATAATTGATTCAATTGAATCACAGTCCTGTTTGGAAATATATTTCAATTACATATAACACCAAACCTTGAAAATATCCAAAAAAAGCATTTTATTCCAAAATAAAATTTCCAACTGATGATTCTCATAGTGAAGCTTCTCAGGAGTTGATTTGTATATTCTATGGAGTAAATCATGTTTGAATCCAGCTACACCACACAAAAAGTGAGGGGAATACATGTCAGGTGACATTCAGTAGCATCCATTGAAACTCCAAAACTACTTGAGTGATCATCCAAATGATAACAATGGCCCCTTTGTCCTTGTCATGGAGTCATATCACTTTTTAATGAGTGTATGGCCTGAATTACTTATGGAATTATCTTCATGTAACCTGCTATGTATTCCCCTCAATTTGGGCATGGTGCTAGTTATTTCTAATGGAAAAAAGTGCTGAAAAAACCATATGATGATGTACAAGACATTACTTCTTGATTAGAAAACTGAAAAAATCTGCTGGTTTCCAAATGCATGAATTGATCCAAGGAGTTCCTGAATAAACCTTGTTTTTCAACCTCCCATGGGAAATTGATTTATAAAAAGCGTTTTCAAAAAAAAAAAAATCTGAGCAGATAACAGGTAAAAGAAATTTATTGGAAAGGGAACTCTGGCCTTCAGGTAGATTTATTTTTCCAACAAGATGTTGGACTAGCTGGCCCAGGGATCCAGTGTGAAGAATTTTTGGCGGAATGGACCCAAAAAGGGAAGAAGCTGGCTGTAGCCAAAGTCCAGACAATTCTGAAAAAAAGGACTTGTACTCAGTAGAATGGGATGAAGTTCCTTCTCAAAGAGTCTTGAGATGGGTCTCAAGTGCCACCTCAAGGACCAGTTTAGTCAGAACAAATGACTTTCATTCTCTCTTTTGGGGCCCAGCTTAAATAGTCTAAATACAAGGTGCAACTTCTGGTTGTAGAAAGGCTAAATAAGAGGTTGAGCAGAAAAGGGGTCTGAAAATTAAAGAGTGACAATTTTTGAGAGAAAAATAAAAGGAAAACATCAAAGAGCAAACTCACATTTTCAGCACAGTGTTCTAGCCTTTTTCATATATTATTTCAGACAGTGAGGCCAATTCCCCATTAAAAAGGCAGGATACAGAATAAAATCCAGATTTGAAGACTGATAACACCAGGAAAAATTTGAAATGAATACATTTCAGGTGATGTGAAGCTACTGAATTGATTCAATTCAGTAGCTTCACATTACCTGACATGTATTCATGCTAGATTTTTCCTGGTGTAATGAAATTCCCATTCTTCAGTATTTTTGAGTTTTCATTTAGTTTCATCTGCTCTGCTGTCTTTTCAGAAACTCACTTGAGCACTATGGTGCGCTGTCAATTTTCTCAAACCTAATTGGGTCTGAAAATCTGTAGAATAACTGTTAGGGTTTGAGACTTCAACTATTTGAACTCAAATCATCCCCTCTGTCTGTCTCTCTTCAACCTCATCAAGATCTATACTAAACTTTGCTCACTTTCTCAGCTCTCAACACTGATCATCAAGACTTTTTTCATTGAATTCAGACTGATTGCGTGAAGTAAATCTGATCTCTGGAAAAACAATCTCCATTTTTGATACTCATTCCTTAACATTTCTTTTTCCTTTAGCCCAACAGTTCCATTCCCTTCTTTTTTTTTCTAATCTACCCTGTTTCAGTAAAGCTTTCCTCACCTAGCGGTTTGTTCTTTCATCTTATCTTCTCTTTCTCCTTGTTGCTGCTTGTTGTCTCATGAACTAAACATTTTTCATCAATCTCTTTAGTCTGACTCCACCAATACTCATATCCCTTGAATAATCCTCTTCATTTTTATCTTTTCAATCTCATTAGTGGTATGCATCTTCTTGTGTTTCTTCTTTTCTCTCATAGCTTCTTGCATTGAATTCTTGTTTCCTTCAGTCTGATTTCTAGTTTCCTTGTTGGAATCTCCACTGTTCCCCGCTTGCATGCATCCCTGCTCTCCATAAAAGCGGCCTGCCTTTGTCCATGGTCACTTGTTGAGGTACAAGTTAGTGTGCTACCATGATGTATCACCTCAGTTGAACCATGACCACTACTGCCCAACCACCATGGCAACCACAAGCGTCTGTAGCCTAGTTGGTTAAGGCAGCACTCTAGAATGTGTCTCAGCATTGCTGAGGTCGTGGGTTCGAGTCCCACCAGACACATCTTCATCTTCACAGTCTCTACAGGTTATGAGCCCAGATGCTTACCTGAGCGTATACTCGCTTACATAAGAGACTTGAATGAGGTGTGAATGCTTATGTAATAAGTCCATACCCCCTATAAGACTACACTCTCCTGGGTTCAATTCCCACTCTCCACATGGGTTCAATCCCCACACTCTGGGTCTCATCCCCACACTCTGGGTCTCATCCCCACACTCTGGGTCTCATCCCCACACTCTGGGTCTCATCCCCACACTTTCCAGTTTGGGTTCAACCCCCACAACTGATGATCACTTCATGTAGCAAGGGGGGGTGTTGAGGTACAAG
>SMGU01007609.1:0-10951 GCA_004348175.1 Puccinia novopanici
TCGAGGGGATCGGCCTGAGGGCGGGCGGAGGAGGAGGAGAAGCGACGAGGGAGGAGGGCCAGTCTCGGGCAGATGAGCCGCGCCGTCGTCGTCGGTCTGAGCAACATCATCATCATATCTTGCGATCGTTCTTTGGTGGGGTGCTTGGGGTTGCCCGGTGCTCCCCTTCCTCCCAAATTTACCTCCCTCCCGCAGCACTCGCCCCATATTGCATATCCCGCATCTCGTCCTGTAGACCCCCCGTCTAGCGCTGGACCCCGGTCCCGGAAACCACGGATATCCCCGGCTTGTAGGACTCCGAGCTAACAACACACCGGGTTGGGTGTGACGCCCAGGGAGCAACTGCTGGCGCGTCCCGATGACCGCGCAACAGTGGGCTGCCCCCCTGACGCCCTTCCGGAACTCGTCTGCGAGGCGTCCCGGGAGGGCGGACGTGTGCTGCATTTGTTTTGTCTCAAGGGTGACTCCTTGGGACACAACAGCGACACCTCCCTGCTTGGGGCGCCTTGGGGACCCAGACGCCATTGTGGCACCATGGCTTCCTCACAAAAGTAGAGGCCCAATGACTAACAAAAGCCTCTCCAGCCGGCCTCGAACCTGCGTTGTCACACTATGTGGGAGTTAGACTCGTCACACCTATAACCACAAGTCCAAGAACAATTTACGAAGATCGGGCGTCTGGTCATCATAGCACCAATACCGGCGATTTACGACCCCGACCGGTGGAATTTTTTTTGGACAAGTCGTTTTTCCAAAAAAAAAAAAAAAAAAAAAAAAAAAATTGAGTGGTGGTTTGAGTTCCACCACACTGAAAACCCACCTGACATCGACTTGAGCAGGGTCTGGTCAGGTGGGAGGGGGACGTTGTCAGTTGCAGTCTTGTGACGCATACAAGACCGCAACTGCGACAAATCCGCCAGAGGCGGACCTGTCGGCTCCCTCATGGCGTCCCCTGCCAAGGTGTCCCAAGGGCGGCAACCAAAGACCCGTTGCCGCGCCCCATGGTTGTGCCGGGCACCCCAGGCGCCCTTTGGTCGACCACAAGGACAGAACGACGCAAGGGCGGGGCCGCCCGAGACGACCAGAGTGCGGTTATCTGCACAACCGTCCCGGGGCGCCCCAATCAGGCCCTCATGTCGCGCGGGCCCGCCCAACGTGGCGGCCTTGTCTCCGGGGCGACAGGTTGACCTGTGCCGCCCCCGTACACGCCACTGTGACAGTTGGCTCATGGCACGCCAGGGGGGCGCACTCGATGGTCACGGTGCCGTCAACGGGACCGGCCAGTCGCGGGGGCGACACCGGCTGAGCCATTCCGCCCCGGTGTGAAAGCCTCTCGATGAGAGGCCCTGCAGGGCCTCTGTCTCTGAGAGAGGCTTAAGAGCATCTCCATGAAATGAAAAAGGTCGCGGAATTGAGGGATAACCCATACCGCTCATCCCGTGACTACGAGATGGATGAGCAGCAATTGTCAAGGCTCCCAGAGTTTGACCATTCAGGAGGCCGGCCGTTGGATAAACCGGATGAGCACTCAGCAAAGATGGTGCTCACTCTCTCACCTTCACTACAATCCGCTGGAACGCATGGCCGAAAAAAACATGCGTAACTAAATGGTAACCAAGCTGCGGATGCGCCTACACGGCAAAAAAAAAATGGAAAAGCATATAACGCATAATTCTCACGCCGAGGTGTTCGCTGATCCGGCACCATCTCAGCCGATGTGAGCGTGATTACAAGACAAAGAGCCGTTGTGGTTGCGTGCATTGGCCGATGATGCCAGCGGACACACCTGGTCGAAATGTACGGAGTTTTGAGTTTGATGGTATGGCGGAAGGCATGCCAGAATAGCCGGAACGGCACATACTGCCGTACCCGATCTTACGAAAAGGTTGCGAGCGCTCCCACAGTGAGGGTGGGAGTATACAAGATTCTTGATATGGCTGCTCATCTCCCAAAGCAGTATCGCGGGTTAGGAGATGGCCAAGTTTCGCAAAATTTTTTCATCCACCGGGCTGGAACTGAGATATGGCAATGATTGCAATATGAATATCAGTATAAGTCTCGAATTACACTCCCCCTCACACATAAAAGGCGGTCACCGCTGCACTCATTAGGACTGGTGACAGCAACCTGCTATATTCAGGTTTTGCTCTCCAAGTCGTCTTGTAATTGTGTCGCCATGTGGCTTCATTTCACTCTTTTGTCCGGCTGTGCGCGCTCATCTGGTTGAAATATATAAAAAATTTTAATTTGCCATCCGCGTTGTCATCGACTTTCTTTTGGTGAGATTGTATGTGATCAACGCTAGTTTCCTTAGGTGGTTTCAGCGACTTTTTTCAGCTTTGCGAGCATCTCCAGCAGCCCCGCGACCGGGCTGCTTTCGGTTAAAGTCAGCGGGTCACGCGCTTTTTCGGGGGTCCAGCAGACCCGCTACAGCCCCGCTACACAACCCATTCCCTCCTCCAGGCCGTCTACACACCCAAACCAATAGCAGCTTTCAAGGCCGCCCTCCATCCCTCTCCGACCCACCTACTTCGTCGCCACTCAAGAACTCTGATGTCCGGCCCCCCACGCGCAAACAACATATACGCAATACTTGATCCATTCGAACATCCAAACAAGATGTACATCGACCCCTCCCTCGAGCTCATGGACATTCCATCGCCGCCATCACCCAAGTTGGCAGCTCCTGCCATTGCGTCGGTCCCGCCAACTCCCACCACCGTGCCTTCCAGGGTGACCAAGACGCACGATTCATCCAAACGACCGGCACCGACAACCGCAGGTGCGCCACATAAAAAAAAAAAATGAAAACAAAGAAGAAAATCAGATGAATTTGAGTGGAGAGAAGGGTGAAGATATTGAGGAAAAGAAAACGAAAAACCCCAACTGGCGAATCGAAGAGGATTGAATCCTCTGCATTGCCTGGCTGAATACAAGCAAGGATGCTGATGTGGGCACTGGCCAGAAGGCCAGTGCCTTTTGGGAACGAATCCACGCACTCTTTCTTGAGATGATCAACGAGCACATCGAGGAACACAAGAACGAAAATAAATTTCGACCATTCCCAAATTGCTTGCAAGGCGCGCTTGAAAACCGATGGGGTCTCATCCTCCACCGGGTCAACAAGTATTGTGGCTTCTATCTAAACGTTGAACGACATCTTGGAAGTGGAAGAACACGGGAGGAAATTGTAAATAATTTCCTTTTTTTCAATTTTTTTTTTCGCTCATTCGCTTGCTAATGTCTGATTGTGATTGATCTAGGGGGTAGAGGCAAAGGCCCTCTTCAAGGCTGAGGTGGGCACGGCTTTCACTCTTGACCATTGCTGGGCGATCCTTCATCACTTGCCCAAATGGCAAGAAACAATGGAGGAGCTTGGATTCCGATCCAAAAAGGAATCCAAGCAACCTGCCCTCCTATCGTCGGAACCGAACAGCATCAGAGCCACGACGGATGGCGAGGAGGACAATGGCGACAATTCAACCAATGTTATTGGTTCGTCGCGCCCCGAAGGTCGGAAAGCTGCTAAAAAAAAAAAGGCTGAAGATACCGAGATACGAGATGGGCAGAAAGAGCTCATCAGGATATCAAAAGAGAAGATGATAGCAATGCAGATCGTTGCCGAGGATGTGGTCATGAGCAAGGACACCTCGGGAATGGACGAAGTCGCAAAGAAGTATTATCAAACCCGCAAGGCTGAGATTGCCAAGAGAATGGGCCTTGACTGAACTCTGGTAATACTCGCTTTATTTCTTTCTTTGTCATCATTTTTATCTTTTGTTCCTTGCCGATTGCTTTTTTTTTCGCTTGCTGATCTTTTTGCTTATGGTCCTTCTATCTCATCTATGTCCGAAGTTTTTTTTCTTCTTTTATGATGGTTGGCATGTATTTTTCTCATTGGCTTTCAAGAATAAGGAGATAGATTGATTGAGATGAAACCAAAAAAAAAACCCGGGCCACACAATGTTCCCACACAATTTTGATTGACATGATAAGAAAAAATTGATGTGGATGGGATTTTTCTGTGTGATGAAATAAAGAGAGAAGACTTGCAAAATCTTATAAAAAAGAACAAGATTGGCTTGAGAATAAAAATACTGAAATTGTTGAGCAGACAATGGGAAAAAAAATCAAGACATATCACCATCACCAGAAGAAGAAGATTCTTCAGAGCCTTGATTGATACCCATGGCAGCTTTATCTTTGAGTCTCTTTTCATGTAAAATCCACTGATATTCAATTAAATCTTTCTTGAGCTGAGAGTGTGTTGATTGATTACGGATGGCCTGGTAGCGTTGAAGGAAAAAGTTGAAATCATGGGATGATCCAGAAGCAAAATTTGTGTTGGGTGGGCTGAGTTGATCATAGTTGAAATCTTTCTCAAATTTTGAACCTCTTTCATCTTCAACAATCATGTTATGCATGATAATGCAGGCTTTCATAATATAACTCATTTCGTGATGATCCCACAGTCGGCTAGGTTGCTTGATTATAGACCAACGAGCTTGAAGAATTCCAAAGGCCCTTTCGATGTCCTTGCGTACAGCTTCCTGATGTTTGGCAAAGTTCTTTTCCTTCTCGCCATTCGGATGGTTGATTGTTTGGATTAAAGTGGCCCATTTGGGGTAGATTCCATCGGAGAGGTAATAAGCCATGTTGTAATCATTTGAATTGATGGTGAATTTGACTGAAGGAGCAATACCATCTTGAATGTTTTTGAACAGAGGAGATCGGTCGAGAACATTGAGATCATTGAGAGTGCCGGGTAATCCAAAAAAAGCATGCCAGATCCATGTGTCGTATGAAGCCACAGCCTCCAAGATTATAGTTGGTTCCTTCTCTTTCCCAGTGTACTGACCACCGTAGGCTGTTGGGCAATTCTTCCAAGTCCAATGCATGCAGTCAAGGGAGCCAATCATTCCAGGAAAGCCTCTCTTTTTGCCGATCTTGAGCAGTCTAGCAAGGTCCTCCTCAGTTGGGCTACGGAGATATTCATTGGAAAAAATGTGTACAATGGCGCGGCAGAATTTCTTCAGGCATTCAAGGGCAGTGCTTTCCCCTACAAAGTCCAAGAAAAAAAAAATAAGAGAAAATAAAAAAGAAAAAAGAATTAGAAATCTATTTCATTGCATATGTATGTAGTATATACAAGAAAAATAAATACCCATGCGGATGTATTCATCCAGGGAGTCTGCACTTGCCCCATAGGCAAGCATCCTCAGGGCAGCTGTGATGTTTTGATGTGGAGAGAAACCCAGCTGCCCGGCAGCATTTCTCTTCTGAATGAAGTACTCGTCAAATTTGAGTACTTCCGCCATGATCCTGAGAAACAATGGTCGCCGCATCCGGAAACGGCGGCAGAACATCTCGTCGGAGTACGTCGGTGTCTCAGAAAAATAGTCTGCAAGGAGTTGTTGTTCTCCTTGCAGGCGGCCTCGGTGGAAAGTCCTCCTTCCTGGAGTGGACCCGCCTCTTGGTAGATCCTCGTGGGCCGCATTGCCAATTTGGAAGGCGATATAATTGTCGTCATCTTCCATGAAGGTCATGAGATTGTTGGCCTTCATTGCGGCATTGGTGGTGACGGTATGGAGCTGTGAAAGTTGGGTTGGAGCTTGTTGGTCGCGGCGTGGTCGGCTCCTTTCCACCCCCGGCTATCGCCACCCCTATCGCCAGTCTGCTGTGGAGCAGACTGGGAAAGGTGCGCGACAGCTCTGTGAAAGTGGGTCCAGGCCCGCTAAAGCAGCCTCGGTCCATGCCGGGGCTGCTGGAGATGCTCTAAGGGCATCTTTAGCAGCGGTCCGGGGGTGGATCAGGTCGCCTCTGGCGGCCCGCAAACACCTGTCCCAATATTTCACAGTACTATCACACCCACACCATTTACGGTCTGCCGATACAAGCAGGGATGGATCCTCTTTGACCCAGTCTTGCCATCGTGTCTTGGTCCACACAACAACAAGCACTCTCCATGTCAACCTCCTGTTAGTCTTGATGACAGCACAGGAGGAGTTGACAAATAGTAGAATAAGAGAGGGAGACGTAGAGTAGAGTGAAATGCAATTACAGGTCTAGGACAGACCTGTGACAAGTGAGGAACTCCGCGCGGCATAAGGTTGCAGCCGGATGATTTAGGTTCCTCAGAGTTTTTCCTAACACGCCCGCCAAGATTGTCTTGAGTGATGACTGGGGCTTTTATAACTCTAACCATAACCTTCTCAACCTTCAACCTTATACCTCTCAACCTTACAACTCTCTAGTGAGTCTTCATTCCGCTTAAACCTGATAATCCGCCTTTTCTCTGATTTGATCCAGCTATTAGAATTAGCTAGGCCCCTCATAGATAGAGGTGTGGCTATTAGTCCTCCCTGTGAAAGGCAGAGACTACTTTCCGTGAAGGAAAAGATTTGAATTCATTTCATTCTTCTGTTGCCAGTCTAGCCACTATAGAGACTAGGCTGACATTTGGGGGCCTCATCGTGGTTCTTGATACCGAGACATACTTACGGTGTATTTGATTAAGTTTATTTTCTTTTGTTAGACTCTTTCATCTAGAATCAGATTCTCTTCGATACCGTCCGAGGTTTAGATACTATACCAGTAGGTTTTAGTAGTACAAGCCGAGTGGTTGCGTATCCTGACGAGTATCGTAGTGTCATCCCGTCAGACATCCCTCCACAGCTTCTTTGCTCCAGACAGATCCGCTAACCCGGCCATTAGGAACAGAGCTTCAGCTCCGCCAGCGACTCGTATACCGGAGCCAACCGAGTTATTCCAACAAACGGGTAACACGGCGGCTAATCCTGATCCAGAACCTAATACGGACGATCGTACCAATCGAGAGGACCACACGGTAGTAGACAGTTTGACGGTCGGGATAGAACGTAGATTGACAGGAAGAGAGAATCCTGTAGAGAATCGCAAAGGGAATTTAGCTACTCAAACCGTAGTGGTGTCAGACGATAGCTCACCTAGTATCATCATTAACGGTTAGTTATTACACATAGCTTTGTTGATTGGTTTAGTTACTTCAGGATGTCCCCACCTAAAAGTAAAGAAAGCACCTCTTCCTCTAGGGGACCATCGACCAGGTCACGCAAACCAGAACTCGCGCCGCCAGGAGAATTCGACAGGCGAGGCCTTGCGCCGAGACTGGAACCCAGCGACGGAGGTAATCCTGCAGAATCATCTCAGATTCCGCCAGGCGTTTCTAGAAGCGAGGGCGGCGTCCAATCAGGACGCGATGAACTTACTGAGTGCCCAGGCAGTGGGAACCCACAACAACCTGGAACGATTAATAGGGAGGGACCACCTTCTGTCGATAACCGAAGGGTGGAACCCGCACGCGGAGAGGCCAGGGAGGGCCAGGACCAACCAGAACAACGCAGCGAATCGACAGAACAACGTCGCAGCCCCACGAGGCAATCAACCAGTGCAGAGAGGAGGAGCAGCGCCGGCAAGAGGAGGCCAGGGTCGAATGAGGAGACGCCAGGAATACAGGAACTTGGTGTACGGCGAACTATTCAGGATGACTCGAACCTTGCAGAGCGGGTACCAGGCGTTGGATCAATCTCGAGCCAGGAACCAGGGGATGCCAGAGGAGGAGGAGGGCGAACCTTTCTATTGGAATTCTATTGGAATTGACCTCCTATCCCAGATGTTCACGGAGATAGAACGCGTAGTAGACGGAAATGGTGATCAAGTTAAATCAGTTGTTGCTAAGTTACTCACAGAAATTGGTAAACAAATGCAGAAGGAAGTTACTTTACCTGTGTGAATAATGTCCAGATTGTTCGTGATATAGTGCTAGACAATTTCAAATCTGTTAAGTTTTCCTTGAGCGGTATTTCCTCTAATTGCAGTTCCACTACATTGAATGTCATTAAGATGATGGAAAATGTAGAAAAAGCGTTAGTGGACATCAGAACGTTGAGTGAACAAATGACTCACTTCCACAAAGACCAGGACCAGGCGAAGGCGACACTTGGTAATATTAGCCAAGAACTAGTTCGTGCGAGTACAGACCAACCTAGAAATGAGTTGGTTAAGGTACACGAAATGGTTGTGACCTGATCAGAGGGTGGGGAGATCAGCCAAGACGTAAAGTTATTGAAGGTTCATAGCATTAGTAATGAGAAATCACCTGTTCGTGGATGGGACCATTTAGAAGGAGATGGACCACTGTTTAATTGAGTGAACAGATCAGAGCTGTGTCAGAAGAACTTCAACTGATTAAGATCAATGGTAAGGACTCACCTTCTCCGGAACCAGGGAATAGACAAGCGGTAGAGGATACTATCCTACAAAAGCTAGAAGAGTATAGTGAAGCGCATAGGTCTGATTTTGTTCAATTAAACAATAAGATTGATCGAATGATGAGTCAGTACAGATCAGAGGGTGGCAGATTGAGAGAAGAAATTACTACGCTGTCCGAGAAGTGAATGGTCTTAGGATTAATACCTCACAGCGTCTTCCGCACGATAGTTCTAGTACCAATAGAGACGTAAGTAACAGGGAAGATACGTCTTTTGAACTAAAGAAGAGATTGCACAACGCCATCGCAAAATCTGATTGGCCTAAATTCTCAGGAGAAGGAGAGTACGACCACTTACGATTTGTCCAATGGATAGACACCGCGAAGAAGGACAGTCAAGTTGATGACGAGATTATTGTCTTCAAGTTGCTGACAATGTTTACAGGAACAGCGTTGGCCTGGTACGAAACGATGAGATTGTCCTACACGACCAAACCTGGTCGTTCTGGAGAGGGGAAATTTGCAAAAAGTTTGGGATTCAGCCTGGAGGAGGAAGAAACAGTCAGCTTTTGACTCGGACAAGTTCGTACCAGGGGAATCAGACCCAGCTCAGTGGGTGACGAGACAAGTAGGGCGCCTCAAATGTTTCGACGCTAATGCGGATAAGGAAACTATCCGAGGGACCTATTGGAGAAGTTCGGCAGGTACCTTTGTCATTGGAAATGACAGAGGAAGAAATACTTTAGTCCGGATGAAGTGCTGTCAGAAAGATTGCTTGGTGCTTTTAGATTCAGGAGCAGTCCGTTCAGTAGTGGGTCGACCTTATTTAGAGACATTCTGCCCTGATTGGAAGGAGTTCGTGTTACCAGGAAACTTGGGAACTTCCATAGCGCGTCCGGTGCCCTGATACCATTAGGAGTAGTTAAAGTCAAATTGATGTTGGAGGGAGTATCTTTAGTGGTACGCTTGTAGTGATGGATAATATGAACGCTACTTACTTCATTCTAGGAATGATTATTTAGTGGGATTGAAAATTTCCCTGCTTAACGGAGTCAGAAGACAGTTTACGCTGGGAGAGAACGGAATCCCTGACCAAGTTACATGGAGCTAGATATATAACCTGATAGGGGTTTAAAATATGTAGTCCTAACGTTGGGTTTGAGATGACGAAGGAGAGGATTGAGGCTTATAAAGCTTTGAGAGTAGCGCTCACCACAGCTCCACTGCTGTTCCATCCAGACCCGAAGCGCCCGTTTAAGTTATATGTTGACGGAGCTTCACAATTGGAATGTCTTTGTTTGGTATGGGCACTAGAGAAACTGTACTATTACCTGGATGGTTGTGTTTTCGAAGTAATTACCGATTGTGTTGCTTTGAAATCCCTCTTGAATATGAAAACACCCAGCAGACATATGATGCGCTGGCAGATTTCTATTCAGGAGTGGCGTGGTTCCATGACGATCACGCATCGAGACGGTCTTGTTCATAAGAATGCGGCCTTTTGTCAAAGAGCTAATAAGGCTACGGGGAAGAGGTTTGGACTGAAACTATCGAAGAACCTAAGAATCGATGGGAAGTAATAAACATGGACTTCGTGACGGGTCTTCCTCCCGGGGGTAAGGATAGCTTTA
Source organism: Puccinia novopanici (assembly GCA_004348175.1). Classification (NCBI taxonomy): domain Eukaryota; kingdom Fungi; phylum Basidiomycota; class Pucciniomycetes; order Pucciniales; family Pucciniaceae; genus Puccinia; species Puccinia novopanici. The sequence goes on from SMGU01007609.1 coordinate 9,880, forward strand.
ATGCGGCGTTAGTGGTAGTCGATAGGTTTTCGAAGAGGGCCCGTTTTATTCCGTGTTACAAGGAATGTACAGCCCTAGATACAGCGTTATTATTCTGGAAGTGATTATTAGTGACGTAGGCTGTCCAAGAGTCATAATCACAGATCGCGACCCAAAGTTTACTTCTGAGTTCTGGAGGAGCCTATTTGACTTGCTAGGGACAAGTTATCCTTTTCGACTGCTTACCATCCACAAACGGACGGATTAGCTGAGCGTATGATCCAGACGTTAGAAGACTTATTGAGAAGGTACTGTGCCTTTGGTTTGAAGTTTAGTGACGGGGAAGGATACACTACGATTGGGTGTCTTTACTTCCAGTCTTGGAATACCTTATAATTCGAGTGTACATAGTGTTACAGGCAAGAGCCCTTTTGAATTGGAAAGGGGGTGGACTCCCATTATGCCGAGGGATATCCTTCTGAGTAAGGCGGTCCAGTTACACCCGTCAGCCGAGAAATTTCAGCAGATGATGTTGAAAGCAGAGAGTTGCTTAAAACTGATAATCCGCCTTTTCTCTGATTTGATCCAGCTATTAGAATTAGCTAGGCCCCTCATAGATAGAGGTGTGGCTATTAGTCCTCCCTGTGAAAGGCAGAGACTACTTTCCGTGAAGGAAAAGTCCCAGATGTTCACGGAGATAGAACGCGTAGTAGACGGAAATGGTGATCAAGTTAAATCAGTTGTTGCTAAGTTACTCACAGAAATTGGTAAACAAATGCAGAAGGAAGTTACTTTACCTGTGTTGAATAATGTCCAGATTGTTCGTGATATAGTGCTAGACAATTTCAAATCTGTTAAGTTTTCCTTGAGCGGTATTTCCTCTAATTGCAGTTCCACTACATTGAATGTCATTAAGATGATGGAAAATGTAGAAAAAGCGTTAGTGGACATCAGAACGTTGAGTGAACAAATGACTCACTTCCACAAAGACCAGGACCAGGCGAAGGCGACACTTGGTAATATTAGCCAAGAACTAGTTCGTGCGAGTACAGACCAACCTAGAAATGAGTTGGTTAAGGTACACGAAATGGTT
>SMGU01007610.1:0-29199 GCA_004348175.1 Puccinia novopanici
GGCGTGGATGGGCTGAGGGGAAGGGCAACGGGGGTAGATGAGTTATAGAGAGAGAGAGAAGTGGATAGGCAGAGGCTGGCCCACTGAGCAAGGAGAGGGCTCAGTGCGGCTACTTTTTTTAAAAGGGGCAATTTCCCGTCGAGGCGTAGAATACACGACAACCATTTTCCTCTCACCAACCTCTTCCTTCTCGTCCATATAAATCAACACCCACCCCACACACTTTTCAATCCAGCGCTCTCCCCCTCACAAGCAGTCTCAAGAACCTCATTTCCCGAGAAAAAAGAAACTCACATGGAAAATTACAACAGACTCGAGAAGGTAAGATTCTCACATGACTTTCCTAGCAACACTGGATTCAGCTCTGACGTTCCGTGTAAACATCCTTTGTTCTTTGTAATGGCCCTCTATCACCCTCAGGTCGGTGAAGGTACGGCGACCAAAAATCTACGCCAAGAGCCACTCGCAAGCTGTTGTTGAATCGTTTTATCTGTCTTCCTTCTTACAGGAACGTATGGTGTCGTGTATAAGGCGAAGGACCTCCGAACAGGCGAGATTGTAGCATTGAAGAAAATCCGACTTGAGGCTGAGGATGAAGGCGTACCTAGCACAGCAATCCGCGAAATCAGCTTATTGAAAGAAATGAATGATGACAATATTGTACGGTGAGTCCTCCCTCGCCCCTCTATACCGTCCATCCTCACTCCTAAGACCTTGCTCTTGTCACTCAAGCTCATGAGTCGCGTTCTTTCAGACTTTTGGATATCTGTCATGCAGATTCAAAGCTCTTCCTTGTCTTTGAATTTCTTGATCTCGATCTTAAGCGTTACATGGATAAAGTCGGAGATGGGGATGGAATGGGCCCTGCGATTGTCAAGGTAAGTAGTCACAAACACGAAACCATTTTTTTCGTGATTCAAATTCAATCAGACGCGTCTCAGTCGCTGATTTCTTCACGCCGTACCTCTTCTTTTTCATTGGTTGTCATCAACAGAAATTCTCCTATCAACTGTGTCGCGGCGTGTGTTATTGTCATGGCCATCGCATCTTGCACCGTGATTTGAAACCGCAAAACTTGCTCATCGACAAGGATGGAAACTTGAAGCTGGCCGATTTCGGTTTGGCGCGAGCGTTTGGGATCCCTCTTCGAAGCTACACTCACGAAGTCAGCCATTCCTTATAATACCTCCCAATGATTGCGGCTGAACTCCCTTCGCCCTGTCTGTTGTCAATAGATTGTTACCTTATGGTACCGTGCTCCAGAAGTGTTACTAGGAAGTAGACATTACTCTACGTGCGCCTGTTTCCTTTCGCGCTGCTCCCACTAACAGATGAAGCTAATGTTGAAATATGTTTTTGCTCAACAGTGGTGTTGATATGTGGTCGGTAGGATGCATTATTGGTGAGAAAATTTCTCGAACATTCACTTCACCAACAAACACTGAGCTTACCCCTTTTCTATATTTCACCACTTAGCCGAGATGATTTCTAGACAGCCCCTATTTCCAGGTGATTCGGAAATTGATGAAATTTTCCGCATCTTTCGGTGAGTTTCTTTTTAACCTTGATTTTCAACTGAAACTATGGTATTTCCGGTGTAAGCTAAAACGCAGCTTGTTATTAGACTGTTGGGAACTCCAAACGAAACCACCTGGCCGGGAGTGCAAACCTTACCAGATTACAAGCCTGGATTTCCGCAATGGTCAGCGAAAGATATCGGCTCCCATGTCCAAAACTCCAACGCAGTCAGCGTGGATTTAATAGCTGTGAGTAATCACTTTGGCACGATCCAATAATTTCTCGGGGTATATATATTCAACTGTCACTTATCGGGTTTATTTCATCCAGAAAATGTTGGTATACGATCCCGCAAAACGAGCGTCTGCCAAGTCTTCCTTGAGACATCCATACTTTGTAAGTACTCTGCTTCCACTTACTACTAATGTCGATAAAATCCCGAAGGCTTATTCCTGATCACTTACCTATGCGGTGCTTTTGTTACTTCGGGTCATGTAGGACGGAACGGAAACATAAAAACACATTGTGGGATACGTGACCTCTAGACGCCTCCTTCAAGTCTCATCCCGCCCCTTTTTTCCCTTTCTGGTATTTAGTTTCTTCCTTGTAGTCACATACAAGATTTGGCCCTTCTTTCTTCTCTTCTTCCATCCTCCCATATACATGACTGTTCTTGTTCTTCCGTCGTCATCCCAATATACATGACTGTCACTATTAGTTGATCTCTTCTTTTCTTTTAGAGAGAGAAGAGACTGTGTTACATCCCTGTTTCCATGTATAGACCAAACCAAAAAAAAGCCTGAAGAATCTCCGTGAAGATGAGAACTTTCTATTCTATTTGTTTTGTTTTATTTTTTTTTTTTATCTTGGGGATAGCTTGTTTTTCCATCATTTCTTTTGTGAAATAATACCTCTTGTTTTGCTCGTGTGTGTGCCTGCTAAGGGGTCCATGAGGACGAAGTAATTTGTTTTTGCAGTCTACATGAATAGAAATAGGATAGGAAAGCAAATCAATAGTATTGTCTTCCTGAAACAGCCTTTCAAAATTCAACATTGTTTTACTGTGGGGGATATTGGAGTGTCAAAAGGAAGGGATTGGTTAGAGAAGTTGTTGGCACACAAATAGTTGCTGAGAGTATGCAAATGCAGGATTAAAACAGGGGAAGTTTTGTGTTTGGGGAAGGATGCAAGAGCACAAAATTAACATATTGCAAGCTTGAAATACATCTCATTTTGCAAGCATCTGCACATTGCCACTGTGTCAGATACTGTTGTTCAGAGATCAGGAGCAGTTGGGACTTGAGATTGTCTGATGATCATGATGAAAAAAAATAGAAAGAAGGGATGCATGTCATTGTGGGTGTGGAGTGTTGCTATGCCTTCCTATCTCTGACATGCTTTGTATTCCTAATCAAACAAAAGCAATGTGCCTAACCAAAGGCTACAAAACTGGCTACTTAGCCTAGTCTAATTAGGAATTTTCAGTGTCACATACCACTGTGTGACAATCTCTATCATGCACAAGTATCTGCCCAACTATTCATCTGCAAGATACAGACCTGCTCCTTTCTTTTCATGAACATAATGAAAACTTTTATGACTTTCCTGAATAAAAACAAGAGGGAGTAGGAAATGTTGATAAGGGATCTTCCATGGAGGAAATCCTTTCTGGGATAATTGGTACATCTTTGATTCAGAATCCTAGGACAGAGCCTTTCGTTGAGCTGGCAGCAGCTGATAGCCACTATATAGAGGTGCCATTTTCACAACAAAGGGGTCTTGCCCAGGAAAACTTTTAAAGTGGATGCAGCTCCAGTAAAATGCTTGCATCAGACCAGTACCCTCGATGCTGGACCTACATACCTTGATGGATCTGCACCTGGGTGCAGTTAATCTTGCCGTGAGGTTCTGTGGTCTCTTTCGAATCATGAGAAAGATCACGGACCCAAGCTAAAGGTGTGACACGTCTGTGACAGCCAACATGGTGGCCAGATCAGAGTCGGTGTGGTTAGCGGACGGCTCTGCTGGGGCTCTTGGCATTGAGTCTTGAACCAATCGAGCAGCAGGACGATGTTCGGCCAATCAGACTCTCACCCATCGCCCGGAGGGTTCAAGCCACCGAAATCGGATATATACAACCTTATCCCACCCAGGGCGCCGCCGAATTTAACGAACCCCAGCTTGTATGCCGGCCGATCGACCAAACCTATCCCCCTCGAGCTGTCCTTGCCGCTACGGTGGCAAAGAGGAGCACAATTCTTGGCGGTGTCGCTCTCGCTTAGTTCGCTTTTGTTCCTTTTTCCCCCTCCTGTTGAGGCTTGTATAGATCCATCCACTTACCACCCGTCTTATGTTCCCGTTTGTAGCTTGTGGTGTCTGGGGTGTTTTGTTTGCGGATTTTGGAAACGGCGATCGAGAGATCGCCTTCTCACCAGTTAAGCCAACCTTCCTCCAAGGTTTCTTGAATGATTCGACAACATGCTAGGGTGCTCTCGCTGACAAGTTCATTAATGGTTGTTTCCCCTCGGTAGATTCGACGATGGTTCGCCCCTTATAAATCGCTCATCTTCGGCGCCGATCGCCAATCATCAGTCCCCCAGCCAGATAATATTCTTTCCCAAGTCGAACCAAAGACAAATTAAAAATTTCATATACTCGATGAATATATTGGGATGTCATCTCAACTTCAGCTAGCTATCCCCTCAAGCATTCTCAAGCAGAACTTGTGTGTCTAGAATTGTTAGCTTTGAGAAGCGCCTCAATTCAAAATTTTGAATCATGTTTGCAACGTTGTAAATGGCAACAGGAAGGTGTATATTGAATGGTTGAATTTACCAAAGACGATTAAAGCTGGCTTTATTCTGAGCAAAATAGAGAGGAAAAAGGCTGGTTCATGATTGACTCATCCCCTGATCTGAAGCTACATGTCAGCAAGGTTGTTCAGACCACAGGTAAAAGATTATGGACCTTCTGATGTGATCCCTGAGTTGCCCAGCCCATTGAGTGACAATAGTGAGCTGAGTAAGCTAAGTGTTGGTAGGATTGAAGGATTCATGAAGGAGTTGAAGTTCAATGACATACAAAATTACTTTGAAGAGGTAGGATGTTGAGGCCTGTGATATCCCGGTCTCTTTTTTGGTTGTTTTGGGTGTCTTGATCTTTCAACCTTTCTTTCATGTTCCACATTCTGTACACCATCCCAAAAACCTGCAACCACAGAATTAGAAGAGACAGTTCATCCTATCATCACAATCAAACACAGGAATCGCACATTGGGGCCCAATTACTTGCTGCTCCATGTATATTTTCAGTTAACAGTGAGTTCCAAAGTTGTGAAAGGAAAAAAATATGATAGAGACAGGGAGTTTGTGAAATATTAGAACAGTGATGTGATGGGTTGATCAACATCAAATGGGAAGATAAAGACAAAAATGTGCTGAAATTGTTGAAACTATGACTCTTGGACTTCAGGAAAATTGATTTGAATATTAGGAAAATAGAGTTTCAAATTATTTTTGCTGGTGCTCAGTCAGAAATGAGGTCAAAGAACCAACCTTTTTATTTTTGAGAGAGTATGGCTAGGCTTAATCAGAAGAGATTAATTTTTTGTTATGAAGAATTGAACAATAATATAATCATATAATGTACCCAAAGTTCAGAGAATATAGTAAAACATGAGAGATTTCACTAAGATTCATGTCACAGATTGAGGGATTCTTGCCAGCCTATGTGAAGATTAGGGTGAATGGAATGTTCTCTCACCCAAAATATAACAAAATAAAATGAACTGGAACCAGCAAAACACATAAAAATAGGAGGCACATGAAAGATAATGAATTGAGAAACATTGGCTAAAATTGGTCTAAAATGGAATATTTGAAGTAAGAATCTGTAAAAAATAAGAAATCCAAGAATGGGTTGAAGTCCATTGTGGTATTATTAAACTTTAAACAAATTAAAAAAGGAATATTTTCTTCTTTTGTTTCTCTAATTATTTTTATCATTGTCTCTACTTATAATAATACAGGTCATAAATCACACAGTTATATTGAAGAAATGAATTCTTAAACCCAAATTACCCCCTGGTGACCTTGGATGGTAACCTCTCAATGCCCTTGGATTACACCCTCTGTTGCCACCATCAGCACAGATGACCAATCAACTGCTATCATTCACATGTCACACTTTTTACACAACACAGTCACCATATTCCATACACTAATCAACAAATATACACCATACTCAGTCAAATGATCAGGAGCACATGCCTGCAGGATAAATGTGTATATTTTCCAAGTTCTGATCTAATTTGGTGTGTTTGGTATGAGCACATGATTTCTTTGTATATTTTAGTGAATTCTCTCTTTCTTAATTGTTTTTGGATGTGCACTAATCACCTGAGGCAATATATGAGCTATTTTAGTCTATTTCCCTCATCTTATAACACTTTTTTAAGAGTATGTGCAAGCACATGACCTGATGGCTGTGAATTTTAGCTCACTGTTGTTTGTCATAGTGTTTTCCATGGATTTAAATCCCCCATTCTTGTTAAAATCACTCAATGATGTGCATGTAGGCCATTCAAAATCCCACATTCTTGTCTCTATAAGAGAATCTCCACTGCAGGAGCTAGATTGCATCTCTATGCTTAAGTTAGCTCCCAAAACCCTGTTTAGCACCTCCGCCGCAGGTGCTACAGTGATGTAAAATAACATTTTGCCTTTCAGGGGCTAAATTTTTCATTCATGTAGAAACCAGCCTATAGTTCCCAAGATAGCACCATAAAAATTGGGTATCACAAAAATTCCCTGTGATTCTAAACCCTCTTTTTTTGGCATCCCCCCAAACATCACTCACTAAAACAACACTGCACTCACAATAATCATTTGGGGGTTACTTTCCCCAATATCTCAACCCTTTTTTGAAACCTTGCCATGAAAATTTTAAAAAATACACCACAGTCTCCCAAATTGGATACCTCCCCATAGTGGATATGGTCTAAGATTTTGCCTTTATTGTCATTCCCACATCCCTCACCAGATTCTGGCATCAGATTTTACATGTATCATTATTAGTCTTTATTGCCTATACAATTATCTGTATGGTCACTCTATAGTATTATAATTAGTCAATTAGTATTATAGCTTTACATTTATATTCACCCTCACAGATATCATTAAAATGCTTATACCTCAAAGAATAAACTTTATTAACTTTTAATAAGGCCCTTGGTTCAATCCCTGGTCAAGACTTAATTCTAAAAGGCTCCTTTTCCACTAGGCTATATCACCTTTCAAACTCAAACCCCTCATCAGCACAGCCTCTTTTTTCTTCCTGTTTGAAGCATTTGCTCCCACTCTTACCCATCTTTCATTTCTCATCACTTATAACCCATCTTTATTAATTAAAACCAAAATCTGTTCAACTACCACTCCAATTATCCACCTCTCATCCAATCTTCAACACCCTTTTTTCCTCTATCTACACCCAATCCACTTCTCAACAACAGTAGTATCTTGATACACCCCCTCCTATCACTTTATTATGGGGGGGGTTCAGATTTTGGGCACACACAAATTTAGAGGTATCCTTATTCCTCCCTTTATACACTCAACAAAAGGTCCTCAATGACACTTTTGAGCTTGAAAATATGTATCTCCCAATCCAGTAGAGATATGGGGGTGGTTCCAGTGAGTGAATAGTGGTAATTTTGTCTGTGGAGTCCATTCGTGATGTTATTTTTTTTGTATCTTGAATTTTTATTGCATAAAGCCTATTGAATTTTTCCTTAAGAAACACTGCAATATAGATTACAACATCTAGCAAATATTGAATTGTGATATTAACTAAGACACACACATCCAACTTGGGTTTCTTGGAAGTGCTATATAATATTGAGTTTATTTGAAGTAAATAGACTATGTTAAGATATCTTTATGTAGTTCTCATATCCTCATAGATAGACATTCTTCTACATCACAGCATTTCAGCACTACCTTATTACTGATACTCTTCTCCATCCTTTTTCCTTTGTGAGATCTATGCTTATTTCTCACATGTCATCCAACCTGTGAGTACAGTAGTCCCTCTCTGTTTTGATCACCTGTTGCCCTTGAACATGTTTATTTTTGGGATTTATTTCCATTGAAAAACATCATTGTTGAAGGGGAAGTTTTTTTATATAAAAATAATAAGAACAGACAATGTCTGTTAAAAGGACTATCAACTCATTCTTTGGGGCTAAATGTGCCAAAGCAAAGAGTGCTGAGTGTTGGGGCTCAAGTGCCAGCACCAGGAACAGTGCGGTCAGAACTGATGAGGTTTATTCACTCTAGTCAAGGTGCTTAAATAGACTAGATACAAATGGCTGAAATGTGGGACCAACAACACATTTATGATGAATAAAAGTAAAGTGAATAAAATAGAGTGAAAGAGATGTGACTCCTCATATGAGCAGGATCACAGAATTTCAACAATTTCACCACTGAGTTAGCTATAAAGTGGAGCTGAATTCACATCTAGGCTCAGTATTTTATGCCAAACTGTCACCTTGTTAACCTCTGTTCAGGGACATGCTTTTCTGTGATATATTGAATGCCAAAATTTACACCCACCAGTCATAATTCTTTTTCAGATGGAAATTGAGCCACTGAAGGTGAATAAAACAAATTACACCAACAATCCTACATACAAAAGGGGACTTCCTGTCAGTCTGGATTGCTTAATCTAGACAGGATAAATATAAATTTCCAACTTTGTTTGGTGGCGGGAACCTGACAGTCATCAATTTTCATCACTCAACAAAGTTTGGGATTTAGACACCACAAAAAATAGTGTGTCGCTTGCTAGCAAGCGACATCCAGGAGCTCAGACCACAACCATGTCCAAGGTCCTTGCAAAAGGGCACTGCGCAGTGACTGCAAACAAGGGGATGTACTCAAGAATGGGAGAAGCATCCACCAGAGATTCCTTAATGTCAGTTGCTAGCAACCAACATCTGGGCACTCATGGTGAGAAATAGAATCTCCAGCTTAAGGAATCTGGGAAACAGGAAGTTCTCCAATAACCAATAACCTATGAATGAATGATGCTCTCTTTCAACAAAAAAAATCCAACCAGACAACAGGTGTGTTTTTTGGTTGGCATGAAGAAAAACCACACTCACAAAGTCTGAATGGGCTGCTGTCCAGGTTTGACAGCAGATAGCCCACCAAGGCATCTTAGATTCCCTCACCTACCTTATCATCAGTCATGAGGAATGATGTGACAAATATCTGTTAGGTTTTAACATGGCCATGCTACACAGGCTGCAGCAATCATCTGTTTCATTCAGATCAGTGGTTGAAGCAAGTTTCTCCGACTGGCTCCTTGCTCCAGTGGTGATAGTGGGTGACAGCAACTCTTCATCAGTAGTAACGGTGACTGAGGATGGGACCGGTCCGACGGGCGGGGCCGCTTACTTGAAACAGATGGTAGTGTGGAAGTTGTAATCAGATGTGAAGAGTGCTCTCTGAGGGGAGTTTCATCCGCACTGCCCGCTGTTACCGAAACCCTCCATGGTCTCAAGAGGAGCCGGAGCTACCCTGGCGGGGGCAGTTCGTTCAGGCTCATCAGTACCTTCCATCATGACACTTCTCTTCGACCCCGATGCTACTTAGCGTGGTGTAATGTTAGGGGGTGATTCTGATCGGTTTCCGGTTGGAAGTGACGATTCATGGGGATTCTTTGATGCCACCCGGCCAAGCAACGTGTGTGGTTGGGTGTATGCTGTACTGCGTAACCTATATGTGTTAGAATACCACCACCGGAACTGCTCTTTGATCGAGTTGTGGTATTTCCCCTCGCCCCGGCCAAGATAGGACCAGATGAGCATGATCGGGAGTACGTCGGGGGCGGCCCAAAACGGCGAAAACAGGATTATGAAGTGTTGGGCCCCCCTTGGCAGCCCCCTTCCCAGTCCGTCCTCGCATCGTGTTGACCGCCCAACAGAACTCCACCAGCCAACCTGAACCTCAACTTCAACCACTCTCGCAAAACCGACCTACTCAGCGTAGCGATACACTCACAAACACACAAATAAAAACTACCATAACAAATATACATCATGGCTGCTGCTACTCAGTAAGTCTCCTTCCATCTGAGCCCACTGATCCACGTAAAATAAAAGCGTCCCATCCCATCGCTTGCGATTATCTAATCCCACCATCCCATCTAATTAACTTTTCCATTCAAATGGCTGCTCATCAGAACTGATGTCACTACCGTCGTCGATGAAGGCGGTGCCGAAGAAATGGTGATCGAGTCCAATTGGGACCAGGTTGTCGAGTGCGTCTTTTCCCTGCTTACATCCAAAGATTACAATTAGGCTCATGCCCTATGTTGGTCTTTTCTCACTCCCTCCGTCTTGATTTGGTGTCGTTAAGTAACTTTGATGCCATGGAGCTTAAGGGTGAACTATTGCGCGGAATCTATGCTTACGGTTTCGAACGACCCTCGGCAATCCAACAGCGTGCCATCATCCCTGTCATCAAGGGTCACGATGTCATCGCCCAAGCCCAATCCGGTACCGGAAAGACCGCCACCTTCTCAATCTCCATCTTGCAGTCTATCGATGTCAGCATCAAAGCTTGCCAAGCTCTTGTCCTCGCTCCAACCCGTGAATTGGCCCAACAGATCCAAAAGGTTTGCTCCCCATTTTTAGTCTATCTGGAAGTCTCATTCCTCCTTGACCGATCTTCGAATCTTATCAGGTCTTGGTCGCTCTCGGAGACTATCTCAACATCGAGTGCTATGCTGCCGTGGGTGGAACATCGGTTCGGGACGGAATGGCCAAACTCCAAGAGGGAGTGCATGTCATCGTCGGTACACCCGGTCGAGTTTTCGATATGATCCAACGTCGTGCTCTCAAAACCGATCACATCAAAATTTTCACCCTTGATGAGGCTGATGAGATGTTAAGTCGGGGGTTCAAGGACCAGATCTATGACGTCTTCCAACTCTTGCCACCCACCACCCAAGTAGTCTTGCTTAGTGCCACAATGCCGCAAGACGTACTCGAAGTGACCTCCAAGTTCATGAGAGACCCCATCCGTATCCTTGTCAAGAGAGATGAACTTACGTTAGAAGGTATTAAGCAGTTCTACATTGCTGTCGAGAAGGAGGAATGGAAACTCGACACCCTTTGTGACTTATACGAGACGGTGACCATCACTCAGGCCGTCATCTTCTGCAACACCCGTAGAAAAGGTACAGTGCTTTTATTTTTTACGTTATTTATCTGGTCACTTCAAGCCATTAACTCTTGCTTGACTACCATCTGTATCTAGTCGACTGGCTGCAACAACAGCTAGCCGGTCGGGAATTCACCGTCTCGTCCATGTATGTCCTGCTTTTCTATCCCCTTGAGCCATCAGGTATTGATTTGAATGCACCAACGTAGGCACGGTGACATGGAACAAGGCCAGCGAGAAGTCATCATGAAAGAGTTCCGATCGGGATCTTCGAGAGTGCTCATTACCACCGATCTGTTGGCGCGAGGTATCGATGTCCAGCAGGTTTCCTTGGTCATTAACTATGATCTGCCCGTATCGAAAGAAAAGTGAGTCCATATCTCGAAATGCCCAACTGTGTGCCATGAGACTTGCGGATTGACTCGATCAACCTCTATCCTAGCTACATCCATCGTATCGGTCGTGGTGGTCGTTTCGGTCGTAAAGGTGTGGCAATTAACTTCGTCAGCTCCGAAGATGTGGCCGCATTAAGAGAGCTAGAGCAATTCTACAACACACAAATAGATGAGGTATGTTGGCTTTTTTTTTCTTACCAGAATAACCCGACGGATAAATCATAAACTCATCTCGCATTGGCTCTCCTACAGATGCCTCTCAACGTAGCCGACCTCATCTAATAAAATCTCGAATATAGAGAACAGCGTGCAAAAAAAGTCGTGAATAAATTATTCCAACATTCCTTCGTAGGGGGTTCAGTTCTTCGATTAGAGTTAAACCACTGGGAAGCCGAACTTTTTTTTTTTATATAAAGTTGATGAAAATAAGCCGTTGTCACATAAGTATAGTTCTAAAGAGACAGAGAGAGATATATTTTCGTAGTAGCTTGAATCGGATTTTTCCTTCGGCACCTCACAACCACACAAGCCACAATATTCCCCCGTTCTTCTTTCCTTCCTTTTACTGGTTACCACTAGTCTTCCTCCTCCTTCTTCCCATAACGCAAAACTTACAACCACTACTACTATCTACTATCTACTACTATCTCAATGAATATAAATCATAAAGAATTGACACCCTGTGTGCTCACCCTCCAAATAGGCTCTGATTCTTTCTTGTTTGTTGGGTTTTCTTTTCCTTTTTTGTGGTTTCTCTGCTTCTCCTTGTTGGTTTCACCACTTTTATTTTCTTTTGTCTTGCCTTTTTTGTTTTCAGCTAAATCAATAGAAATGAAAAAATGGGTTTTCTCATCTTGATTATTTCCCCCTCTTTTCCTGATCTCAGTGAGAATCTGAATTGGATATGGGCTCAGGTCACAGCCAGCCAGGCAGAGTACCCTTGAGCTGACAAATCAAGGGGTGAGCTTGGTCACCAGAGCATGCCTAATGAAAAGGAAGGAATGAGACTCTCAAGACCATAAATCTGATTCCTTCAAGAACAATCATCTAGCTCTACTGGACCCCAACTATTATCCCAAAACTTGCAATGTGATGTTGACAAGCAGTATGACAATGTCTTTGGACATTAAAGAATAAGCTGGGAAGAGGAAAGTAGGACAAACAAATATCACAAAGGGGAGGATGAAGATTTTTGGGGAAAAGTGATTGATCAGGTTTTTTTGAGAGATGGGGCAGGGAGAGCGTCAGGAATGATGAAGGTTGAGGGAAGAAGGGTCCAATTTTTTTTCTTTCTTTATTACTTGACTGATGTCTTGAAATTGAGGCTTGAGGCCCAGTTTGATTATCTTGGGGATTAGCTTGGAGTTTGTCTTGATGAGTTCTTGAGAATCGAAGTGAAGATTGGCAAGTGTAGAGCAGATCTGAGAGATAAGCTTCATTGGGAACCCTAGCCAGTTCTGACAAGGACAAATAGGGTTCTGACAAAGCAGAGATCAGAAATTTAATGTGGCATGACAGAGCATTGCTGCAGCTGCTCTTCTAGCTTTTTGAGCAAAAAAAACTCAACAAACACTTGGCCTATTTCAAAAACAATTGTGTAGGTTGAAGAGTGTAATCCAGAGGAACTAGAATGAGTGGGCTGGACCTGTGTGTGTTTCAGGAAGTGTTTATGTGCTCTGAAGGCTGGTACTCACTCCTAAGGCTGTGGCCAGAAAAGCCCACCCAGGTGAATCACCCGTGGTACACCCCCCGGGTGCAGGTGGTCGGGATGACATTTAGGAATCACCCAGAACCCCCGGGTGATGTGGAATTCCAGCGGAGGGAAGCTAAACAAGTCCAACAGAGCCTTACCTGCTTGGATTTGGGCCTTCTGATCACTCTCCAGAGATCAGTACATCTGTTTGTGCATGTTTGCACCTCAAGACAGTTTGATGTGCAGGTTTTTTGATCTCATAAATCTGTGATACTGTTTTCTCGCTTTGATTTTTTTTTTTTTTACCTAATCGTTGCGCGCATATTATGTGTAAAAAAGTCAAGAAAAAGCACAAGTCAGACCAATAATGGCCGACTGAGATCCAAGAGAGGCAGTTCACCAATCAATATCAGTGATCCCGCCGCTCAGAAAAGCTATCAGAAATCACCCGGGTGAATACCCCAGACCCTGGGTGATTTTGGATGTGGGTAACGGGATGGACAGGATCACCCGTTCCATGCCCTGGTCCACAGCCTTACTCACTCCTCTAGTGGTGTGCTAGTCTTATGATAGATGTGGTGCTTGAGCTCCTCCAAGTTGGTTGTGTGTTCAAATTCAGTCTCTGATCTTTTTTTTTGTTTTTGTGATTAGAATCTCAAAAGGCCCTTTTTCTGGAATTCCAGCTCATGTGGAACACTCAAAAAAAAAAAAACGCAGGAGGCTCAATAATCTCTTGGGGAGGAGGAATTTTTGTTGGAGAGGGCTTGAGTGAGCAGGTTCTTACAATCACTCAATCCTTCCATGTGACATAAGCAGAACACCTGTTTAACCTGCTTCCTCTGTCACCGGGCTGAAAATAAAGTCAATGAGTCCACATTGCCTTGTCAGGTACAAAGGGGCCCCTTTGTACCCACCAAGGAAATGTGTGCACATTGCCTCTGTTTTTGGCCTGGTGTGTTAGACCACACTGCTTTTATCAAGTAACATGAGACAATTTTCTAAGGGGGAGCTTCACTTCCCTTTGTCAGGACTATGTAGCAATCTGATCACTGGGAATAAAACCATGGAGTCAATGAGACACCACGTGCCAACTATTAATTTCTTAACAAAGATGGATTGAATTACGATGTTGAGACTTGAGACTTGGAGGACTCATGAGAGCAGCTACTCAGGTCTGAAGATTCTGACCAATTTTTTGAGTAGTAGAATTAACCAGCTGTTCATGCATTGGTACCAACCATTGAAATATATAGTCTTTCAGTCCACCATGGATTCTCTGGTTCAGTGATCAACAGCTCCATGTGAATTGCTGTATCATTACAGTGTGTTAAAAATGAATCTTAGGATTCAAGTTTTCTTTTCCCATTTTCTTATCCATTGCTTATTTATTCATTTATTTATTTTTAAAAAAGTGTGATTTTGCATGTAGCATTAGACACTATGAATATTTAACATAACCCTACACATGAATGTAAGCTACTTAACTTAACTGACAAAAGACAGAAAACAAAAAATATGTGGCAATGGAATCTTATTTTTCTTTGGGGGGACTACCAATGGGCACTTAATGATCCATTGTTATGGATTTCACTCCCCCAAATTATCATTGGATGGTTCTTGTTTTCATGGGGCTCTTCATTGCTGATCCACAGGTGATCTTTGTCTTTCAATTTTTTTAAAGGCTGGATAAAAAAAACCTTTGGGTAGGGGACAGCAGACTCAGTACTGGTGGCTTACCTTATTTGATCCAAAAGGAACACGTACATTGCACTCTCTGTCAGGGTGACTCACAACAGTGATTTTTGATTCCTGTGGCCCTTTAACTTTTCAGGTTGCTAAAGTTTAGCTTCATTAATTGAGCAACCTCGGAAGCTCAACAAGCACCCTGAGCAAGCAATCCATGTGGCTCGGGTTGTTGGATGGATTTCAATGAGCCAATCTAGTGGGATTATGTCTTGATGTGAGGGGCGTGAAATGAGCTGTAACATGTTTTTAGCAGTTCCAATGAGCACCACACAAAATTCCAAAAAATCCTAAATGTGAGCCCCCCTGCTGTGTTGTTCAGCTGTTCACTCAGTAATGGGCTTCCCCTGGAGATATTGAGACATGTTATTTTATGAGTTGGATTTTAATTGATGGCAAATTTAGACCTGTTTTTTTTTTTTATATAATAATCAGGTATCAATAGATGTAGGTTTCCAGGACACATCAGGCCACAAGAGGAAAAGCAGTGGAAGGAGAGCATACTTGAATTTATTTGGAGATGATCTGACATCAAGTATGAACACAGGGCAATTATTTCATAGTGCCTCTGTTTGGACTGGAGCTAGTGGGTTCTGCAAATAGTCAACATGTCATCCAGACAGCTTGCTGGGGGTTCTGCAGCCTCCTAATTAGGTGCCTGCGGAGGGGCATACTCGGTGGTGAATTCCAGACTCATGAGCGGCTCCAGAACAGGAGCTGCAGGTCATGTATCTATAGGCATATATACCTTGGAATCGGTGCGACCCGCCAATATGGGGGGAGAACGAACTGACAAACTTGTGGAGCGTCGTGCATTTCATCGTCAGCCGCATGGCGGGAATCGTCCTCCCCAAGTCCAATACGTGTCTAGCCTAACCCATGGCCCTCCTATGTAATTCGGAGGGCTTGGTATAGCCTGGCGGGCGCAAGCGCCCCTCTTCGGAGGCTCGCTTCGCCAGTCCCCAAGTCGGGGCTTCGGTTAAGCTCAAGTTCATGTAATGGGCAGTAGATTCTTTGTCCAGCGATTATCCTTTTTTTTTTTTTTTTTTGGAATGCATTGGTAATTTGTAAATACACCCGTCGTGGAGGTTTTAATTTCTTCTTCGACGAGGACGTGCAGATGAACCCTCATACGTATCGCTTTTCAACAGATCTTGTTTTGCTCTGAATAAGAAATGAATCTGTTGAAAGATGAATGTTGTTGAAGGTAAGCCAGTCTCATGTGAAAAGAAAGGCAAAGATGTTCCGCTTGAACTGATGCGGCTGTGATTCATAATAGTCTGGCGGTTGAATGATTGGAGGCTGATGAAGAAAGGACGTTTCCCTTAATAGTCACCGCTCTAGTAGTTTGTGTATCTTGAACTTGGCAGACTGCTGCAAAAAATACAAACATATTATGACTGTCTATTTTATTGATTTTCCAACTTACCGTGTAGTCGCCTTTTCTGACCAATCCATGACGAATTGAGAATTGCATCCACACCCCATTCCCTCCCTCCATGTTCCTTGCTGTCCTTCGAATCCTTCAAAAGTTGTTGCTATAAGATTGCTCAACCCGACTGGTCACATTTACCTTCATGCTCGCATCTCTCTGCATCTTCATTGCCTCATTTCCTTCTTTGCAGGTGAGTCATGATGCCTTCCCTTCCCTTGTGCGATGTCCACTCCATGTATTTTCCCAGTCCCTTCCCCTGATCCTGGTGATCCATCATGTGTACACACATCCTCTCTCGTGACTACACTGTCTGGCCAGACCAGTCGGACAGATGATGAGACCACCTCATCTACAGCCCATGGTCATCATCCATTTTTTTCTTATTTTTTTTTTTTTCTGTGCCACTCTCTTTCCAACTGAACCCGGTGCTCTTCTAAAATCGCTTGTTTGACTCACTTCATCCCTTCGCGCCACCAACAGAACACATCCCGCCTCATGCACTACTAATAAAACAACAAAGAAACTCAATCGCTGAACATTTAACTTCCGCTCGATACGACACGTAAATAGCTTGAACCCCTTGCCCCAATTAATACATGCTGGGTCGTTTCACATGTACTAACTGTTCTTCAATGTCAATATATTCATTTGTCATAGCAGACCGTACAAATCAAGGCTTGGTGGTCTGGACGGTCGACCAGATTCGCTTATACGTATAGCCCTCCCGCACAAAATCCTACCTCAGTCCATTGTCGTCGGCTGGCTCGAACCTGGCTTGTCACCTGATAACTATCTCACACTGTACCTACCTTGGAGGCCGACCGTTGATCTGTCTCGATAAACATCTTGGGGAGAGGAAATTCCTTAGGGGCTCAACTCTACCAACACCCTTCATATCCTCCAATTGACAGGCTGGGTATGAACTCCCCGCCTTGACCACATTCCAGACAAAAAAAAAATTGCTTCAAGCGCTGTGGACGAGAGAATTGTGTCCATCCTTCCGTCTACTCATAGGGGTATGCAATTGATTTTCAACACCTTGATGACAGCTTTGCTCGCAGAATTCACGAACTAACTGTTCATTTACTTTAATTTTAGGGCTTAAGCTTCCTGCGTCGTCCACTGAATTTATAGGCGCTGCTGCCATGCGACTAGGGGTCGTCACTTCGGGTCCTTTCAACAATTTACCCGATGAGCTGCTCACTCATCGGGTGAATCATTCTCCAGATATTTTTTATAAAAAAAGTAGGCCTTACGTCAAAATAACTGTTCCTCCTGGCTATACGGAAAACCAGGCATTATGCCAGCAATTTGTGAGCATCTTCCAATACTTTTTTTCCCTTATAATACGGAGCGAATTTCTGACACAGCTGTGGAGATTGAACTTTACAGGGCATTTCACCTCACTCGCTACTTTGCATGGAACCTGCTTTATGGCGACAACAAATCGTAGATCAGGTGGTCTTCGATCTCTCCAAGGAGTGTATCCACATTACCTTAATCGATGGTTCAAGATTTCTATACTCTTTCTCACAATATCAACAAATTTTGGATTTTCCCACTAGCCTACAAGCGGAACCCACCTCAGTCTCAAGCAAGCCATCCTTGTGTTCCAAATTCAAATTGGCACTCTTTTCGCATCTAGATACTCTACTCTCATTCCTCAAACGCGATGAATTAGCTGCTAGCGATCTGAATCAACTCTGCCGCATGCCGACCCATCAACTGGCTATCTTGAAGAAAAAGGTACGGCCATGTCCACTGACACCTACTGTGATTCAGGTGGCTCTCGATCATCGACGTTCGCAGGAAGAGAAAGCGAAGCCAATCTTAATCAAGAAAAAAATCCGAAGAAAAAAACCCTCCTCCACTCTGGGAGGGTCGAAGAACCGCAAAAGAAACAAATCAGCTCCGACATCCGAAACAGAAAATTTACCAGCTTCTTATAGACTGCCCGAAACAACAAGCACACTTCATTTGGAATCAAAAGACCTTCATCAGCTCGTTTATCATTTAACTGCCTATCGATCAACTCTTGTCGATTTCTTCCAGTCTGTCGTTCTTACCATTTTGAAGGCAGAACTCCCCCAACTTTACTCAATATGGGTCTTGGAATCTCAAATTCAATCACTCCGCAAGTCATTCAAAGATCATTCTCTTCAATTTGCCCACATCCTCCAAGAAAATCAAGCATTGGAAAATTTCCAGCAACTCTATTCTACACAAGATCCATCCGACTTGCTACGCGAGCTGCAAGATTGGTGTCAGACCGTAGTAGCGCCAAGCTCTTGCAACCAGGACGTTTTGTCATCCGCAGACACATCTCTCACCGAGCCATCTTTAACTCGCCAGACAGTTTTCAACTCACCCCTTTCTAGTCCTGGGGGTCCAAAAAATTATACAAACACTCTGTCAAAACACGGACAGACTTTTTCCCAAGAGATATTACCCCATCTTCCTATGACATCCACTTGGTCCAGAATACGCGCATCGCCATGCGCATCCTTGCCCAATCATGTTCAGACCGAGTCATTGAATCAAGATGATATATGCCGTTTGAGCCGACAACGGACGCCTTCATTGTCTCCTCCCCCGGGACTTTCTCCCCAATCCCGATTCTCAACTCACTCAAATCTCCAACTCCCCTTGCTGGTCCTTGAGCAAGGACTCTTATCATCAATCAAGTCGGAAGAGCAAAGGCAATTAGCAATAGAACTTGGAATCAAATTGGCAGAGGGACGCTTAGAAATCGATAAACTAGAGGAGAACTGTTTTATCCTGAGACTGTTGGAGGAAGAGCGTCAATCTAGAGATGAGTTCTCGGGAATAAGTCGATTGTCCGATATCATCACCACCTCTCGCCTTTCGGCCGGTTTGGACGGATCTGAAGCTAACATTGCACAACATGCAACCATCAAAGGAGCCCTCGCGGCATCAAAAGCAATACCGGTTGATGAAAGCAGCGGACCATGCGCCGCACCCTACCGACCTCCCAGCAAATCTTCTGAACTGAAGAGGCGACAATGTATCAAAAGAAAGACTTGGCTCGCAGCTACTCGACGACTGGATTGTCGCTTGGTTGGGCAACCAACGCATGATGATAAGCCTGGTCTAGTAGTATGGCCTGAGCCCATCTTTCTCAAAAGCTCTATTCGAAAAAGACGCCAGGATGAGGTCGGCTCGGTGACGGCTTTGAGCTTGCAGGACGGTGTGAGGCTTGAGGAGATAAAGCGGAGGAAGTGTGATGAACGTTCGATTGGGGGGTTGAGGCAAACTTTGCAAGATGGCAAACCGGTTGAGCTAGCTGAAGCGTCGAGCCAGGCCGTTGTCTGGGTGCAGCTTGAGAACAATGAAGATGGCAAGGCCAGCAATCCGATTCTAGTCTCTAGTCCTATTTCCAGTCTTTGTCCGGTTGACAATACCACGGACTCGGTGCATGAAGAGCCAGCAGACTGGTTGGTGAGCCAAGGCGTGATATCAGAAGTTGGCCCTTCTCCCTCGGATGATGATGAGCAGGACGGCACAAGCTGTGGCTCGCGAGGCCTTGCTGAAGGGTTGGTGGGAGAAGACCTGTCGATGGATAATTTGAAGCTGTTTACCCAACACGAGAAAGTGTATGAAAGCTTGAGTGGTGAATCTTCCCCCGGAAATAACCTGAGCGAAGCTGATTCAGAATGGCCTCGATGAAATGCCCATTACTGGTCAATCCCCTTGATGCTTCACACTCTCCTCGCCCCTTCTTTTTCTTTTTTTTTCTTTGTGCACTCTGATCTGGTGTGGATATTATGATTGTAAATTACATTTGTATGCACCTCGTTTTTTCCTACTCCTTCAAGAATTATAAATAAACAATTTAGTGGACAAATTTTCAAAATTGTGTCTCATCCTGAAATGTATTCCTGAAATCCAGTGTGGGTTCGATATGACGTCACCAGGACTGTGGGTGATGCTGGTGGTACATAAGCTGGATTTTATTTTATTTCTTGTTGACCAATCCACTTCTTTCCTCCCCCGATGCATCCATTCGGATCTCAGTTGCTCAGCTCCCACTACGCCGCCATCGGATGGGACACCGACAACGACTACGCTCAGCTAACCAAACCCACTCGAGGTAATACTTGATTGTTTTCTATTCTCCTCATGACTTGCAGACGCACTGATCTTCATGCAGCCTTACTGGATCTTAACTTCGTTCCCGGCATCCATTTCTCACTGGGCAAGCTGCCTGCACATCAGTTTGCCAATGCTGCCGCACTCTCCGTCCTCAGCCCACCCTCAAACTTATCCTTCGACCAACGCACATTGCCCCATTCGTCCCCGTATCCCACCTTGACCGGGAGTGTCGCCTACGTCGCCTCAAGCATCCCCTCATTCCAATTCATTCCCTCCAGATTGGCCGCCCTCACTTCCGTTGTCGATCGCTTCGCCGTTCCCTCCCCTCCCACTACAAATAAGTCGGCTCATCACCGTCTTGCTAATCATACGGGTTTGTAAAATAACTAAGTCTGCCTTTTATATTCCGTATTCCAATCTTCATCATCCATCAGAAAAAACAGCGGACAATGCAGAAGAACTGACACCCCTCTTCTCTATAAATAGCTCAAAACTACTTGCTCTATGGCCGTTTTCACCTCCCAACGTACAGACTGGATGCGTTGTGCTCGTATCAGCTCTCGCCCACCTTGAAAGCTTTAGCGACATTGGTGTCGATACCTGCTTCGACATCCAATCCCATAGGGATCTCCGCCAATGGTGTCAATCAAGACAGCAGTTACATATCGACCAGCGGAATGGGGGGGCCATCGATATGGAATCTGATGGTTTCGATGAATTATGACACGGGGAAATGGTCTCAACAATACAGTTATTCCACTGAGGATGGCTTATTCGGCGCCCGCGTCTTGCACAACTTTCCTGCTACTACCACTACTAGCACCAGATGGCGCGAGGGACCGTCTCATCATCATCCTGGCTCAGATGATCCTGTTGGCGGCTTGAAGTCAGCAACCGACGACTGTAGGAAAAAGTTAATCGACGAGGAGGAGGCAATGGATAACGTATTGAAAGGCCGCTTCTCCGTTGGCGGTGAACTCTATTTCTCTGCCCAAAGGAAATCGGCTGGCGGTAAGCAACCACATAAATCCTTCAAAAATAATAAAGGAAATGTCTGACACTATTTT
The DNA here is from genome assembly GCA_004348175.1 of Puccinia novopanici. Lineage (NCBI taxonomy): Eukaryota > Fungi > Basidiomycota > Pucciniomycetes > Pucciniales > Pucciniaceae > Puccinia > Puccinia novopanici. Next base: position 21,195 of record SMGU01007610.1, read on the forward strand.
TTTTATTATAGTTTCAACTGGAATCAGGTTCTGTACTATTCCTGATCCGCCAGGTGCGGCCTTGACACAACAACCCACCGTCATCAACGCCACCTTAAATCCTATCATGGGCCAGATAAGCACCTCTTATGGCACCAAAATCGGCCCTAATCTCGCTCTAGCCACTAGGTATTTCCTTTACCACTGTGTCCCTCAGAGCAGATACTCATCACTTTTTTTTTTTTTGGAAAGATTTGATTTCAACTTGTTTTCCTTTGATTCGGATATCACGTTTGGTTTGGAATGGCTGCAAAAGAGACGCCCCAAAAACCGACAACAAATCGTCCCAACTCAGCCAAGCAACGCAACCATGGTTGACGACTTCTTTCCCAAGAAGGAGAAGGACTGTTCCTCCAGCTTGATGGGCAAGACGGAGGAAGGCAATAGAAATTCATCTTCAAGTCATTTGACTCGTTACTTCTGGAGGACCGTGGCTGGATTGGAAGACACGCTCAGTATCCTACGCGCTAGAGTCTCCCCAGTCACCGTAAGTTTTCTCACTCGACCATCGTATCATTTTTTTCCCCTCGATTTTACTAAGAGAGAGAGATTTTTTTATGAATATATACAATTGTTTAGGGGTTGACATTGATGTGGGAAGGAAGATGGAAAGAATGTTTGATTGGGATCGGGATCCAATCCGAGTTCTTAGTCTCCTCCTCTCCGTCCTCCTCTCTCGGATCACGCGTATCCAATCCTAATTCCAGTACCACCACTTCGTCTTCTGCGATCACTCACCAGTCCGTCAATGGGAGAACGAAAACTGATCATCATCATCATAATCTTGTGCAGTCTCAATTGATCAAAGGCATTTGTTTGGAGCTGCAATATACCACTTAGGCTTGGCCAGCTCTCTCTCTCTCTTGAAGCTTGCTTCTACATCTCGTCCAACTCAGTGTGACAAAGACGTGAGGATCAAACACTGCACTGGGTCAGCTGGTCCTCTTATTACAAAAGGAAAGAGAGAGAGAAAGAAAGATTAATGTTGTAAGCAAGAAGGTTCTTGAGGATATTAACGGACTGGCAAGTAGCAGAGCTGAAAGTCTCACCAGCTTGGCAGATCACAAAATCATATCACAAAGGACCAGGAATCTTGCAGCAGCCATGAGGTCATCTCACTTTTTTGTTTGAGTACAAAGAGTGAGACTATGTTGAGGAGATAGTTTTGTTGTGACAAGATATTTGGTGTTGGGTTGAGAGTATGTGAGCAGGGAGGTGTCAGAGGTTGATTGGTGATACAGGTGCGGTGGGGTTTTGTGTCCCTAGAACATCCAGCCGCCCTGTAGGCTCTCGCTCATTGTCCCGCTCCCCCTCTGGCTGTCCGTGGTCCCTGCAGGCACCATCCTGCTCCGGTACAGCAACCTCACAGCCTTTTCTTGGACCCTTTATTGTTTATCCTGTTGACAAGGCCAGCTCTTGAAACTCATGCCTCTTTTCCTTGGCTCATCAATAGTTGGGGTTGTTGTCAATTAAAGACTCTTGGCTTCTGTCCGCTCTTGTTGTGTCCCATTTGCACATCAGAACCATGTTTTTTCTTTAAAAAAGAAAAGAAAGTTCTGGTCCTTTTCTCTCCATCTTGCTTATTCTTGTTTGTCATGGTGGGATTCTTGAATGTTTCAAAAAAAAAAAAAAATGTATTTTATTCTTTTTTTCCCATTTATTTTCTATCCTTTTCTGTATTGATAATACTACAGGTCATGAATCACACATTCTGATGGAAGACAAGGACTCTGCGGCTCACTTGAGCAGCTGGTTACCTTGGATGGATGGCAGCCTATTAAAGCCCTTGAATCAGAGGGTCCACCATCAGTGCACATCACCAATCAACCATTTTCATGCACATGTCATGCTCATTACGCACATAAACACAACCAACTCCACACATATCAAATACTAAACACAACACTGGGCCACTCTACTACACTGCAACTCTTCACCAAAAAGCGCTAGCATATATAAGCAGCCCTTGTTTGACACTGCTGGCAATGTAGCATTAGCAGGTTTTTGAAGCGGCTATATTTCTACAGCAAGTTTAGAGATTTTGTTTTCTGTTGAAAGTTGTTCCCACTTTTTTGGGCTTGCTGGGGTAGCATTAGTGTGCTCTTGTGAACCACTGACAGTTTCTCCTGTTAGCTGTTAGAAAAAAACACACACTAGGCTACACAAACATTAGCATTGCTTGCCCAGTGTTAAAGGGCAAGCTAGGCAAGTGGCTTAAAGCAGCAATTGCTGTGAGTGACACAAACAGTCCTGTTGACTGGTTGAAGAAAGAACACAAGCACACCTTTAAACAGCAATGGCTGTGAGTGACACAAACAGTCCTAATGACTGGTTGAAGAAAGAATGCAAGCAAGATGAAGGTGGAGTGGTTGTTAGATTGATTGATGAGAATGGAGAAAGGAAAACAAAGTTGAGAATGAGAAGAAATACAACTGGGACAGAAAGTCATATTATTGAGTTTAAACCTAACTCCACATGAGAATTCATGGTGCCTGTGGTGAGAGGAATTATTAGGCTCAATAAGTGTTGCTACATACAACAACCATAGTGTTCAGTAAAGTCTGCATGAAGGCTATTTTTGGGTAGCTGGATCTTGCTTCATAGCTGACAGCTGTCATGTAGGATGAGAGTTTGTTGAATTTGCCAACACCTGTGTTATGCTATGCATGTCTCTGTGAGGCCAGGTTATACAAATATTGGGTTAATTATTACATAATATCACTTCTACCAAACAAGTTTTTACAATTATATACACCTTATTACAACCCTCATACCATCAATAAAACCCTTTGTGTTATTCTTCATAAAAACTTTGCTTCAAGCCATGGTAAAGAAATAACACTGCAAGAAAAACTTGATCAACTGCCTGCAGTTGACATTCAGCATGCTCCAGCCAAGCTGCCATCCAAACTCCACATGTTTGCATATGTAGATTTTTTGCACAGTCACTGTGCAGTGTGCACAGTGACTGTGCATCCAAGCTTGGTTGAAACGCTATTGGAGAAAGGTTTGAGTAACACCACAAGCTTCCTTGGACCTTCAGCATGTCAACTGCAGGCAGTTGAGCATGTTTTTCCCACAGTGTAAGTCTAACAGGTTCTTTTGCCACAAAGCTATTTCACAATTCAAACTCACCCCCTTCTCAATTCATAACACCTCATCATTAGGAACTGTGTTTTAAATCCCTGGTTTAATCATTTAATACTGCACCTCACATCTTAGTCCTCAACACTCACCATCAATCATCACACAACTTTCATCACTTATAGACCATGCTTATCAACACCAAACTCTTTTCAACTCCCACTCTACTTACCCACTTCTCATCAAATCTTGAAAATCATTTTTTCCTCTATCTACATCCAATCCAATTCTAAATACCAGTAGTATCTTGATACACCCCTCCTATTAATTTATTAAACCTGTCAATCCAAGATTGGGGGGTATTGTTTAGAGTCTGGGAACACAGAAATTCAGAGGTATCCTCATTAATTCCTTTCTAAACTCAGAAAAAGATCTTCACTGACACTTTTAAGCTTTCCATTGTTCTTTTCAAGAAATAAAGCTTTGATAGCATGGGTAAAGGATGTTGACAAGATTGTGGAATGACTTGACTACCAAGAAAAACATCAAGAAAAGTAGCCAGTAATCATGTGTTTAGACCAAGGCTCACTTGATCCTGGGAGCATCATTTCTGGGCTCAATTTTTTTCAAGATCTTGTTCATGTCCACACCCCATGCTCTTATAGAATCATTTTTCTTGGGATGACCAGCAGCCTTTGTGGGCACTTATTATTACTCATTCTCAACCAGTATGCACTTGGTTGTGCCAGAATATGGCTCTGCTAATTCTTGATTCCATATTCTAGATCAATAAATTGGGTGCTTATTGCAAGCTGGGTTGGGTCAAGCAAGGCATGTTGGGTGAAGCTTTGGGTTGCTTGCTGTAGATATTGTGAGAAATTTTGGGGTATTGGCTCCTTCTTATTTGGATAGAAATTCTAAAGGATTGAATTGCTCTTAACAATGATGAAAAACAACTTAATGATAGTAATAGAAATAGTGTCAATATTATCAATAACAAATGTAGAGCCATTGATCAAAGTAAGATTGGTACCTTAATGATAGTGTTAAATTTTGAGGCAAAAACTAGAGGTGTATTTCATGAGACAAGAGACAAACAACAGAGAATGAAAGGAAAGACGAAAGAAAACATGAAATACCTAGAGGACCTGATGAGCTAACAAAAGAGGAGACTTAGAAACAAACAAACACAGCACCACTAACTCTCAGACAGAAGACTAGAAACAGAACATCAGTGAGACGAACAAAGAACAAGTCAAACAAGGAAGAAGGAAAGATGAGAGTGAGAGGTCCAAGTACCAAAGCTCCGACGTCTGGCAGCGGGGTGACCTCGACAGTGACAGGAGTTCTTGATGATTGAAGACTCTTGTGTCTTGGGGTTTGGAATCTGGTGGTTCCGGTCGAGATGAGGAAAGGTTGAGCTGACAGATTGGGGCATACCGGATGAAGCCGGGGCTGCGGCCCTGAGCTGCGGAGCAGTTGGTGCATGCATTGCCAAATTGAAATTCTGACAGATAGCACTACAGTGATTCTTTAATAATTTCTCTGAGATCTAAGAATTAGTGGTCTTGAACTTGAAGTTTATTGGGGGAGGGTTGTTGTAGTGTGATGTGTCTTGAAGTTGCTGAAGATGTTGATTCAAGTTGGTTCTTCTTCTTGTGGTGGATTCCCAATGAGATGAAAATTTTCAGAACTTAGATCTTCAAATTGGAGTGTTCACACTCTGGATACTTCAGTCTACTCCTCTTGCGCTCAGCCTCAGGACGTGCTTCTGCTGAGAAATCTGCTGTTGTACAGTTGTTACTAACTCTAACAGATATAGGATATATGTCATACCGTGATCCACCTTTTGCTAGCACTGGAATGGCTGGCCCAAGACCAACTCCTCCAACCAGGTGACCAGATGGGCAAAGCTTGGCTTGTGGCCGCGGTAATTTGTGCTCGATAATCTGGCCGTCCCCAATATCTGACAATCCCACGAGAAAAGGGGGTTCTCTTATGACGACTGGGCCGGCCATCGTATTGTACTAGGGTGTGCAAACTCCACATTTGCAGTCGGGAGGAGATATCTATCTCCAACCGGACTATGCAATACACCCAGTGATTCCACGTAAATATCATCAGCTGGCCACCATATATGGCACAACAAATTTATGTCACGACATTAAGTCAATTTACCGCACGCTTCTCAGGTGATCAGCGCGTTAATGAGTCCGACCAATATCAAATCATGCATGCGGAGCCAATGAATGTGCGACTTGATTTGCTCGGCTCAAGCTGCTGTCGCGATTGGGGAGAATTGTCTTCCATTGACGCTGGTGTCGAATAAGCTTAAGATCAAGTGTTTGACTCAGGTTCATGATTCATCCAGCAGTAGCGATCTTGATCGGCGAAATCCTCAGTCTAGATTTCTAAACTTTCATCATGGTAACCCTCGCTATTTTTGCTCCAAACGAAGGACGGTGCTAGGGTCTTGATGGCAACGCGTGTCTGACTGATTTTTATTCTGCGCGACTCGTTCAGGACGTAAAGGCACATCGCAAAAGAAAATCTTCCTTCAACCCAACCATTCTCAATCCCAAAACCTGCGTACAAAAGGGACTCTGTCCCGCGCGTGCTGATCGCCATGGACAGCCCCGGAATCTTTACTACGAGGTTCATGGCAATCTGGAGGCATCGCAGAAGCTGGTTCTGAGTGCGTAATGAACTATGTCGAGGCTGGATTCTGCACCAGATGGTCTCGAGCTCACAAAGATAAAAATTTCCTGTCCGCAAAACCATTCCGTCTGCAAAGTCATGGGTGAGTTTTTCTTTGTTACAAACCCAAATTCCAACATTTCAGCCGCCTCTGACCTCTTGGTGTATGTTGTGGATTACAAACATTTACTGCATCATCACAGGTCTTATGTTCACCTGTGCCGCGTGGTCGGAACAAGTGGATCATTTCAGTCGGAAAGCTGACCATGCGGTTTTAGTGATGGACAACCGCGGGGTAGGGAATAGCGAGTTGAGTGTCGCCGAATTACGATTTATCCAAGAGCAGCCGGGGTTTTGGACCTAATGAGACATGAATTGACCTGGTGTACTTGACTTTGGCTATTAGGTGCGGGCCATGGGCGCCATATCGGACAGCAGGGATGGCGCAGGACGTCAAATGTGTCTTGGACTTTTTAGGATGGGTTAAGGATCGTTCACTGCACATCTTCGGGGTGTCTTTGGGCGGAATGATATCACAAAACTTGGTAACTCTTCATCTACTTTGCCTAGGTCGGCCTCGGCAAGTATTGACCTTGTACCTGGTTCCTTTCGTCTTCATGAAGTGTCTTCTGATTCCCAAGCGGATTAAATCGATCACCTTTATTAGCACCAGATGTGGAAGTGTCTTCGATATGCCATCGGTTAGCTCCCAGGACGTTCTCTTAAAATTAAAAGTAACATTGAGCAGTGAACAAACGCACCGATACTCATTCGCTTCTATGTCTTCTATGAATGGCCAGCCCCGAGCCATCTCCACGCTCTTAAGTATAGTCCGGAGAAAAGAATCATTTGAAAAACGGCTGGACCTCTTATTCAAACTTCTCTATCCGTCCAGCTTTCTAAACCAATCCGCAGCGAGCGGAAAAACACGGCGGGACGAGCTGCAAAAGTACTATCAAACCTGGTTCGATCATCCCCAGCTTCCGACTGCTGGTATTATTGGACAGTTTTGCGCGGCGGGTCTACACCATTGCCCAGATGCAAAACTGGAACGGGTAGCCGCAGATCTTCAGCCCGCCAAAATCATGGTGGTCACTGGTGATCAAGATGAGCTTGTATTTCCCTTGCGCTCGCTTGAATTGTCTCAAAAACTACCAGGCTCCGAGTTGATCGTCTTTAAAGACGCCGGCCATCTTCTGTGCTCTCAAGTTCCTCAACAGTTTAACCGACTCATGGAAAGAATCATAGATGAAGGCAATCAGGCCTTTTGACAAAAAAAAACCTTGCACCTATCCTCCCCCTCCATAGAAAGAGCTTGGAGAAGGGTTGGAAGAAACCTCCCACGCCGGCTTCAAGCTGGCTAAATTGCTAGAAAGATGGCAGGGAGATGAGAAAGAGTCGCGCAGATCGAAACGCGGCCAAGCCCAACTGACTTTTTTTTTAGTTACCACTGCCGCAGCCACTCCTACTGCCGGCAGAACGAGCATTCACGCCCGGAGATCGATTCAGGTCACAGGGCGGGTGCCTCTGGGCGAGCAGGTGCGATCTTGAGGAATTTCCTCTGGGTGAGCGGGCTCGGTGTCCGCTCACAAAGAGAGAATCCTTCTCGGCGAGCTCGTACAGTACTCGCTCACCGCAGCGAGAGGGGATCTCGGGATCTCTCCCGGCAAGACCCCATCCCCAAGAGGGAATCCTTAAATGAGCGGATTGTTAAAAACTAAAAGAAGTCGGTGTGTTGCGTGTCCGGAGCACAGACTTTATCCACAACCTCTTCTGTACTTGAAACGTCGCTCCTCTCTATCAGTAGAAAGCTCAAGTCAATGACGGCCCTAATATTATCAATCCGCGAACTGAACAGAGTGGCCTTCCGCCCCCCTCCTCAACACATCAAGCGATGCATATGGCTGCCTCAGCAGTTTTTTATTTGACTGTAAACTTGCTCAATTCGGAATACTTTTGGACATAAGAGGTTCGTGACACGGCGAGCTTAGGGGATGAAGGTCTTGTGATCTGGCATTCATCCTAGCACTATCCTATGGGGCATCAAATGCGGGATCTTGAAAAGGTTGTGGGATGATGCAATGGAATGATCAGCTTCCGCATGAGGCCACCGCCAAGGGGTAGTTCAGCTCGGCTTAAGGGGGCCTTATTTCTCGCGCCATTTTTTTTTTTTTTTTTTTTTTGG